>PVKA01029849.1:7739-27988 GCA_004027165.1 Ctenomys sociabilis
AAAAAAAAAAAAAAAAAAAAAAAAAAAAAAAAAAAAAAAAAAAAAAACCAAAAAAAAAAAACCACAGCAAAACACAATCTCCTCAGCTGAAAACCTCTGTTTTAAAGTGGATCAAACTCCAGCATAGGCTGGAGAAGTGACTTCATGAAAGTCACCACGTCATTAATAGAACCACAACAAACACTCAGAAGAATAGTAGCCATTTTAGGGCTGGTAGGAGGATTAAATAGCAATATTCATTAATTTCTTGCTAGTGCTTGTTAGTTTTCTAAGCATGGCTTTAATATTTTAATAATAATAATAATCAACATGCTGTTCTACATAAAAAGATTTAATTTACTGGTTTTATTCCTCTCAATGCTTTCAGAGAGACTTGGAGACATTTACAAACTTGGAGATTCAAAAGGAAAGCACTCTCTTCATTTTGGTATCATTTGACTTGTCTTGTAGAAGCTATATAATATCTTTTAGGATTTTAGGTTGAATCTGGAAGTATAGAAGGCCACAAGTAAGAGAATCATATCCACATATTATTGTTTATGCAGATCATTCTTGATTTTACATTCTGCGTGTTGTTTCTGTAAGTACATTTGCCCTTTTCAAACCACATGTAATATTCTTTTAATCAACTCTCTCTGGATGTTGTTAAATGTAATAGATGCTTCATAGTTTTATTTTATTTGACCTCTGGGCAGCATTTGATTGTTTTGATTATTCTTTATTACTTAAATAATGGTTTCTGTGACTCCACGTTATGTTTTTCTCCAATTTTTATGGCTACCTTTTTTTCATTTCTTTTGTCCCTTCATTTCATGAAAAAAATCAAATATATAGAATAGTGTAATGCCTCTTTGGGAAGTTATGCCACTAACTTAGTAAACGATTATATTCATTTGCATTAGAAATCTATGAATGGCTTATTAAATTTAATTTTGCCTTGTAATTCAATAAAAACATTGTAGTTCCCAAGTCAAATTTACAAAGAATACATACTTGGAGAAGTATAGCTTCCCTCCTTGTTTCCAAGTTCTTCCTTCTCTCTTCTAGTACCTAATCATGTTACATTCAGTTTTTGGTTCATGATTCCATTTTAATAGTATATTTATATGCTTATTGGGGATTTACTGTTATCTGTACATTTGTATTTAAATCTGTTTCCTTGGCCTATATATATACACTGTATCTACATCATACTCAACTGAAGGAAAGGCTCTGTATGGACCTATATGTACCCCTTCTACCTAATTTCTAGCTTTTGCTCTGTCCCTTCACTGTGTCTGCAGCTGCCTCCCTGCCACAGTCAATATTGCAGTTCAACCATATTGAATTTTTGAAGGGATTTGATATATTTTGTTTCCTATGATCTCCAAACCTTCTTAAGCACTGTGTTTTCATGTAGCATACCGACTGGGAAGAGTTCAAGGGAGAATGGAAGGATAAACTGTAGGGAAACAGAAAGTGTCATATTTGCTACTGGACTCCATCTATAAAGGGCTGCCCATGCCAGATTTTGGTGTACAGGGCTCTATGCATCAGCTACACTCCTTCAGTTCACAGGTAACAGTAAAACATGCCAAGAGTCCTGCCATTATAGGGCATTGAAATAAACTAGGGAACATCTGCTAGATAAAATGGGACACTGCTGAAAAATAATGAAGGAACTACTAAGCAGTGGTAGTCAGCAATCGCAGATGCTCAGAATATTTTGTTAAATTTATAAGGCAATATGCAAGACAATGTGTGCTACCTCTTATCTGAAGAATGGCGAAGGAGAGTAAGGATACATATTCATAGATGTTTCATTTTTGTAAATAAAACCCTGGAAGTTTAAGGGGAAAATAATACATGTGGCTGCTTATTGAGAGTGGGAGCAGGTGATTAAAAAGCCCTATGAGCAGGGAAGAGATAGTTTGTGAAACAAACAGGAAATAAGGAAGAGGAGTTAGAGTTAAAAAGAGTGGGACTGGAGAGAGTATTGCCAATGCTTGACAAATTTTATAAGAAGAGGTAAAATTGTATTTAATAGAGTAAGTACAAAGTTCTTATTATTTCCATCAAATTCATAATATTTGGCTGGCTGGCTTGCTTTCTTCCTTTCTTTTGTAGTTTTAGGGAAGGGTCTACAGGGTGTTCAGGGTCCCAGTACATAGTAATCCGCCTGTTTACAGCCTCACAAGAGCTGGGGTTATGGGCGCCTACTACCATGCCCAGTCTCAATCCTGGTCTCAGCATACCCCGGGGGTGGGGCCTGCATGGCAGGCCTGGGGATCAAACCTAGGCCCCCGTACCTGCTTATAGGTGCTTTAATCCACTGAGCTACTTGGCCAGCCCTATTTTTCTTAATATAGTGTTCAAACTTATTCAACCTAAATGCAGCGCATTATAACAACTTACTTTTAATTCCACTGGTGCTCTTCTCTGTTTTTTTTTCTTTATTTCTTTTTTCTTTTTTAATTTTTGTACAAATATCAATCAGACAGTTTTAAGATACCTTGACAAGATGGATCTGATAAATTAATACATTGCAAACTTTTTTTATAATGTTTTGGTATCATATAAGGTGCATACATGATATTATACTTACAGACATTATTATACCGTATGTCTCTTATCATTAAATAGAGTGTAGCTGTTTGGGTATCTTGTTTTTTATACCTGAATTACATCAAAGATTCAATAATTAATACTTTCTACCTTGTTATTTTCCTAGTGGTTGTTTATAGTACTAGAAGCCGACATAATATCCTGTCCAACCACCATTAGTGCAAATCTTGCCTCTCATAGGATTATGTAGAAGTACAGCATTATCTATCCCAACTGTACTGTCCATACACACACATCATGATTTTTCCTTCCTATACCCCTTCCTTTGTCTACACCTGTCAAAGGTGGGCACTCCATTGTCATTCAACTAACTTAGGTGCTTGAACTCGACAACACAATCCAACACAGTCCACATTCCACAACAATAGTGAGTTATCTGAAGAAGTTGTCGACCATAGCCATTTACAGCTTGGCTTAATATTATGGCCCTGCAATTTATACTTCATTTTTATACTTTTCTGCTAGATGGTTAAGACCTAGATAGAGCAAGACTTATATACCGACACATGTACTTTATGTTTCTTATGTGGTCAGTGAAGTCCCCTCATGGTTTATCTTATAGAATAATGTACAGGACTACAAGATGGTGCTCTTTTCTTTACCCCAGCGTGCTGTTTAGTATCACTTCATATATGTGCCCTAGTGTGCAGAATGAAGGAAGTACTGCCCTAAGTATTCCATCCAGGCTGTGGGAGCAGAGAGTGCTAATCATGTGTGGGTAGCATAACTCACAGCAAGGTCTTCTGAAGATCTGAGCAAGGGTTGGGGCCATTTTCATAAAGACATCTAGGCCTCTTACAATTTCAGAGGCAACATGAGATGATGCAGTTAGATTCTACACCTTTAACACAAATAGAAGAGTTGAGGCTGTACAGTTTTAGAAAATGATGTCTCAGAATGACAGAACTCACCATTATGACTAGGAGGTTGTGAGTAAATTTGAGGGTCTTATGATTGTGCAAAATATTTTTTTATATAAATGGGCATAGTTTCTAGCATTTTCTGTGAGAATGTAGCGTTGTAGCCAAGTTAACAGTTTTCCCTATTCCATGGTAGATTAGAGGCAGCTTGATGAGATCTAGTCTTATTTTCTGTAAATGAGTATTTATTATTTTCCATTGAAGGACTGAAGAGGGAAAGATATGGGAAAGAGATCCTCGAGTACAGATCTAGTAGGAATGATGCAAACATCCTATTACTGGAAAGTATTAAAGCATAAAAGAAAGACTTAAGATCCTCAAATGATATATGAGCTCAGTTCCCTTGCTTCTAGGAGGAATACAAGGTGCAATAAGTTACATAACAAAGTAAATTCATACTTTGGAATGGAATTTATAATAGAGTTTCCAGAGGTTCTTGTGCCTGCTTCAATCTCTGGCAGTTTGAGGGCACAATATTTTGTTTGTTTTGTTCCCAGACAGATTCTATGCATTGAATTAGCTTTGAGCATGTAATCTATCAGAGTAGGTACACTATAAGTATTTGTCAGAGGAAGGAAGGTAGAAAAAAAGGTTTTATACTTCATAGGCTCCTTTTGAAATTCCTAACCAGGATTTTTTTATGGATCATCTGTTTAAATTGTCAGTAGTTAACATTAATAAGAAACTTTGTTGAAAATGTTAATCATTGTTTCCATTTCAAAATGTATGAAAGGAATCTTTATAAAGATCTCCACTGCTCCTTTCATCCACTGACAAATGCAACTCTTTTGTAATAAGTTTATTTTGTCTTTCAGTGGAATGGTTTCATACCATAGCAAGTCTTCAAGGCAATTAAGAATATGCATGCATTCTTACAACAATCAGTAAACATCTGTTTCAAATGCCTAAGAGGTCATGTCAGTCACAAATGAACAGGAACATCTAAAGCATGTGAGGACAGAGAGTGCGCCTCATGTTTCTGGATGTTCTTACTAGAAGCCTCTACCTTGATGATGCTCTGTTCTTGACCTTGTGGCCTTACAGGGAAAAACAAAGGTGGCAATATGTATCCTGCTCTTGCCCTCCAGACAGAATACGTGACTGAAAGAGATACTACTGTTAGTACACTGAAGATCAGGTCAGACCTGACCATGACCATTGCTGCATGTACAATATCTTATTTATAGATCATCCCTGGAAACATGTTGCCTGCTGGAATTTATTAATATTTAAATGCTCTCTAGCAGAATTTTCCAATAAAAATATGAATGCAAGCCACATACGCACTTTTAAATTATCTACTGGTCACCTCAATAACATAAAAAGAAACTGAAATTAGTTTTAATATGCTTATTTGAAGAATTATGTTGAGAATATTCTAACATACAGACAATATAAAATTAATGAGCTATTTTATCATTTTTATTGTAAGTATCTGCAAGCTGGTATATAATTCATGATTATAGCACGTGTCAATTCAGATGTTGAAATTTCAGTGGTCATATTGAAAAATAGACATGTAGAAAATAATATTATAAATTTGAAATCTTAAAGGTAAATTAATTAAATTCAAATATAGAGAAGTGAAATACAAAATTCAGTATCAAGTGCTCACAAGCCACATGTAGCACATGGCTTCCACACTGGGTAGTGCTGGCCTAGAAATACGGTGCCTAGACTGCAAACAAGTCTAAATGTTGTCCAGAAAGATTTGTAAAGAAACATTTTATCCCATTACTATAATCACTGAAGTTAATCAACATAATACAGTTTTCAAAAATATGTTTCTAAAACTAAAGTTGCCAGGCCTTTTAAGGGCTGACTTTTTATATATTTTAGGATTCAATGTTGAAAATCTCACATATTATAAGATACCTCATAGATTCAAATTGCAGTAGTTAAATTATACCACAAGAGGACCTGCAAAGATAAGTTGAGCTGAAATTGTAGCTTTTCTTGTTATTAAACTCAAGTGTAATTAGTGCAACATCTGAATGTCACTAGTGGTATTTTCACGTATGCTTTGATTAAAATCTAAAAGGGCATTCCATGATAATCTTTCAAATTAGCACATGATATTGTGTCTATTACTGGTAACATGAAACTATATGAAACATGATTTTGGCAAGAAACAGGAGATGGTATACAGTGGTAACGAGCATGGGGTGTGGATTCATGCACGCTAGGGTGAAGTCCTGATTCTGTCACATATTAGTTCTATGACCTCATTGAGGCTCTTTGTTATTAGATAAAGACAATCATAACATTTATACACTTGGAATTTGCTGATTATAAGGATATAACACACATAAAGGGCTTATTCAGTATATGTTGTAAGTATTCAAATGCCAGTAATTGTTGTAGTTGTTAATTGTTATTAGCTCATAATCTCCTCTAGATTTATCATATTTCTGCAGTAGCAAAGGAGAACTGCTTTAAACCTGCCATAGTTTCTAATTTTTCTTCTGTATACACAGTGACAAGAGTCATAGAGAGGCATGAATTAAGTAAGACAGGAGAAGTTGTATGTTGGAGGGATCCAGCCCTGCTTAGATCTAGCTCACTCTTATTTTTTCTAGTTTATTTTTTCCTCTTTTTAAATTAATTTTATTGAGAAAGTAATCACAATGAGACAGTTTCAAACTTTCTCTAGTTTATATTGGCATCATATTCTTTGACTTCTTGTATCTGTTTCTGTCTTAAGATCAAAATACCCTTGCTCTAGTCTATATCGTTTAACCTCTCATTTGCTTGGGAATTGTGCACTTTTTAAAATGTGATGCTTGATACCCTTTGAGATCCTGTGATTTTGACTTGCCCCTTAGATGTTCCTCCTTAGCTTCACTTAGCTAAACACTGCTCCCAGTTTGAATTGGCATCCTCATACCAAATCCGACATTATTTTAGCAGTGCTCCCACACTCCTCATCTGTAAACAAGAATTTTCTGGAAGAATGAGAGTAGACTTTGCCTGTGAAATTACTTTAACTGAAGGTATGGGGGAAAGGAACCCTTCTACACTGTATAAACAAGCCCCACCACTGTGTAAATCAGAATGGAGATTTCTCAGAAAACTCAAACTAGAAATTCCATTGGACCAAGCCATTGCCCTTTCATATTAGAGTGATCCACACATATACATGTTTATGGCAGTACAACTCATACTGGTTAAACCTTAGATGGGGCCTATCTGTCCACGGAAAGATGAATGGATAAAGGAAGTATGGTACTTAAGTACAATGAAGTACTACACTGCCACAAAGAAGGAAAACTTGAGTCTTTTGTACGAAAATGGTTTTACCTTGAGACCATAATGTGAAATAAATTAAACAGACACACATATAGGGCTATTAATATTAATAGTTAATATTAATAAACAGCTTTAATATCACATGGTTTCTATTATAATGGGGAGCCAAAATCTAAAGGAATCAAAATGTAAGATAAGTAATAAGAAGAAGATATATATTTTTTTAAATAGAGGATCAAGAGGTGAAAGGAAAAGGGGAAGGAATGGAGGGAAAGGGAATGAAATAAAGAATTAAGATGTGTTGTGCACATGTTCTATGCATCCTGAAATCCTGCCATTGTGATGTCATCTTGTATAAGGGTCTCACCAGAGCAGGAAAAGTACAAGTCCCATATTGTTGAAATTCAAGAACTGTGCACTGAATAAACCTATTTTGTTTATAAAGAAACCACCTTTGGGTAGTTTGTTACAGCAATTGCAATGAGATGAAGGCATTCATAAATTACTGGCTATTTTATACCTTGATGACAGCTATAATTATGTCTAGGTGTAGAATTATTGGCTTAAAGAATATTCACATATTTAATTAGATAATGCCAAATAGTTTTCCAAAGTAATTATAGTAAATTTTATTTCTTTTGGTGGTGTTTAATAATTTTAGCTATCTTCTCTTACCATCAGCAAATACTTTAATTTAAGCCATTCTGATAGGGGAAACTTTTATATCATTATGATTGTAATTTTTATTACCCTGGTCATTAATGTGGTTGAGTATTTTTTTAGTATATTCTTTGAGCATTTTCTTTTGTTTATAAATGAAATGTCTGTACATGACTTTTGCCCATTTGTTCTAGTTTTCCTTTATTTTTGTAGCATTTACTTGCCACTTATGTCCAGAAATGTCTTCTTTGAGTGTTTGGATTGTTTTATCAATATGTTTATTGTATATATTTTTCCTTCTAGCCAGATGGTCTTGATTTAAAATCTGCCAAATATGCCATTTTTTTTATGGTATGAGCTTTTTCTGAATTGTTTGATAAATCTTTCTTTACTCCAACATCTTAAACATGCATTTCTAAGAGTTTTAAAGTTAAGGCTTTCCCATTAAGCTCCAGAAACATCTGGAATTGATTTTTGTATGGTGTGAGGTACTGGTCCAATTTCATTTCTTTCCCATATGGACAACACATTATCCTAGCAAGTCTTATAGGATAGTCTTTTTCTTTTCTTTATTTTCCCTTCACCATCCTACAGTGTCAGTTCTGTTAAGCATTAAGTTTCTTCATATTCATTGGTCTACTTCTGTGTTCTTTGTAGAATTCCACTGACCTACTTGTTAGTCCTTGTGTTAATACTCACTGTCTGATTTCTATGATTTTACAATAAGTATTGATATTGAGGTGGCAAATTGTATTGCCTAAGAACTTGATTCTTTGGAGAATAATTTCTCAACTGCTGCTTGCCACTGAAAATGGATGAATGGGGAAGATGGCCTTGAATTTGATAAGATGCCCAAGTCAGAACATTTTAACTCTTTGATGAAACATTCATTCATGCTAAAAACAGAAGTATCACTATGGTAATTATATCAATCCTTGTAAATAATCCTGAGAAACTGTGACTTATGAATATTTTGAGGGCCACTATTTCTAATTGTCTACTTTATTTATTTATCTTTTTTTGTTCATTTAGCAAGCATTTATTGCATCCAACCTATATCCAAGCAATTATTATCTTAGTGACAGTCTCCTTACTGGGACACAGTATTTGACACCTCAACCTGAAGGAGGTAATGTTTATTCAAAGCTTATGCTTTCAGTCCATACTCAGCTGGTCCAAGGACAAGGTAGATGAGTATGGCAGAGGACAGCCACTCATGGTAGTCAGGAAGTGGGTTGAAAGGGAGGAGACTCTAGGTCATCCTCCAGTGACCCACCTCTAAATGGACTCCACCTATATGAGCAATATACCCCATGATGCAATCACCTTCACAAGCCCCCATCTCAGAACACATGAGCCACTTATTTATTATTTATTTATATTATTATTTTTAATTTATATTTATATATAAATAATGGAAAATATTAATTTAATTTTTTTTTTGTATTTTGGGGGAAGGGTCTATAGGGTGTTTAGGTTCTCAGTACTTTATCAGACTCATAGTGATCTGCCTGTTTATAGCCTCCCAAGAGCTGAGATTACAGGCACATGCCACCATTTCCAGTCTCAATTGCTGTTTTAGTGTGCCCTGGATGTGGGCCCACCATGGCAGGCCCAGGAATTGAGCCTCTGGCCCCTACACCTGCTTGTAGGCACTGTAATCCTCTGAGCTATTTGCTGTCCCTGGAAAATATTTATTTTAAATAAAAATAAATGTTTAATTTTTAAATTAAAATAAATTTCCATTTATAGATAATTTTCCATTTATATTTTAATTTTTTATGTATTTAGGACAAGGTCTACGGGGTCTCACTACACAGATCAGACTCACAGTGATTCTCCTGTTTTCAGCCTCCCAAGTGCTGGGATTAAAGGCATGCATCACCATGCACAGTCTCAATCATCATCTCAGCATGCCCTGGGGGTGGAGCCAACAGGGCACACTGGGGAATTGAACCCAGGCCACTGTGTTCTGCCTAAGCAGGCACTTTAATCTACTGAGCTATCTGGCTGGCCCTACCTGAGCCATTTAGATGGCATTCTAGTTTGAAACTGTAATAACTGCATGATACCAAGGTACAGAAATTCTAATAGTGTTTGTGTAATATGTAATATGTAACAATGATAACCCCATAATGGTATAAGTAGTGTCTATGTAAAACACATGACATTTTTAAAATCTGAAGTCTCTTTTTTAAAGTTTCAGTTTCTCTTAGGGCCAGCCAAATTGCTCAGTGAATTAAAGCACCTGCCAGCAGGCACAGGGGCCTGGAATTTAATCTCCTGGCCTGCCATGCCAGCCTTCCCCCGGGGGGTGCACATTGAGATGGTCAATTGAGACTGGGTGTGGGGGAGCAGTCCTGTAATCCCAGCTCTTGAGAGGCTGTAAACAGCTGGATCACTAGGAGTCCATTGTAGTAGTGAGACCCTGAACACTCTGTGGACCCTTCCCTAAAATACAAAAAGTAAATAAAGTTCCTCAACTATAATAATTGTGAGAAAGTAGAATGGGATGGATAAAATACAGATTTTTTTAATTGTTTAGTACAGATTCATTTTATAGACTAAACAAATAGTTGAGAGTTTGTGATGGCAGCACAAGCTAAGATAGCACTGATCCTGAGAGGTGAGGTACTACTGCAACAAAAATCTAAAAACAAGGAAGCAGAGCAGGGAGATAGCTGGGAAGTCTAAGCACCTGCCTAGGCAAGAGGAAGGATGTGGGTTCAATCTTTGGTATTGCATTCCAGGCAGAATCTGAAATGTGTCTGTCCTGAAACTGGGCCTGGTGGGGGGGGGTGCCAGTAATCCAAGGTTACAGGAGGCTGAGACTATGAGTCCAAGCTGTGTAGTAAGACCCAGTACCAAATAAATGCACAAAGGATTTAAAAAAATGAAATGAAATGAAAAGGATAAATCAGTTTTGTAGCTAGGTAGTAAGTAAAAGGTGGAAGAGTTTGGACGTGTTGGTAAAACCTTGATGGCCATGAAGAAACTAGTAAGGGCCATTGTGGCCAAGACTCCAACCAAAAAGATGGAAGTTGTATAAAAAATATCAACCTTTATAGGATATACCAAAGCAATCCTGAACAGAATGTGGGTAGACATATGGATTGTAAAATCTGTTCTCATGAGATCTCAGGGTGAAATAAGAAATATGTTATTGGAAACTGGAAGAAAATCTATCCTTGTTGTGAAATGACAAAGAATTTGAATGAATTGTGTTGGTTGTGTGTGTGTGTGTGTGTGTTTGTGTGATGTAGGGTAGAACTTGTGAGTGGTAAAATCAGAATGTGTGTGTCCAAACCTGAAGGGGTAGTGACACCAAAGTCATAGGTATCTTATCTCTGCCCAGAAAAAATGTAGGACCAAGAGTGCCACTCCAGTGAGCCCAGCAGGTAGGCGTCAACCCACTCTAATAGCACCAGAGAACAGATTATTTTGGACCCTGGAGATCTCCTAAAGTTTATTTTGCTGGGCTGTGGATTTGGTTGGGATACTTTACTCTTGTTATTTCCTAGTTCTCTGTTTTATAATGAGAAAATACATTCTATGTCTGTCCTACTATCTAGTTTGTAAACAAATAACTTGTCTGATTTCACATACTCGTAGGTAGAGAAAGAACTTTGTCTTAAGACTAATCTTACTTGAATTCTCACCTGAATTGAATGAGATGAGATTTTGACTTTTGATTTTATCAGTTAGTTTTGGCACTGTAATTAGTCAGCATGGGTGTGGAATTTAGAATGATGTAAGTTTCTTTCTTTCTTTCTTTCTTTATTTGCAGAACCATGGATCAAACTCTCAAGCCCTTGTGCTTGCCAGGGAAGCACCTATTCCACTGAGCCATATCCTGGGCACCTCCTAAGTTTATTTTGCTTGTGAGAAGGGCAGGTTTTCTGTGAGGGTGTAGCAGAATATCATGGACTGAATGCTTGTGTTTTCCCAAAATTCATATTTTGCAGTAATATTCACTCATGTGATTGGGTCAAGAAATGAGTTCTGTGGGAGGGGTGAGGCTATACAGGTAGAACCCTCATGAGTGTACTTAGTGTCCTCTCTTGGCCTTGCGAGGTCACAATGTGAGCTCACTATCTATGAACAGTGACCCAGGCCTTCCCCAGGCAGTGAATCTGCTGGAATCTTGATTTAGAAATTCCTAGCCTCCACAATTATTAGAAATTAATGTTTGTTGTTTAACCCAACAATCAGAAATGAATCACTGTTAACAATTATTTTCAATCCAATCTATAAACCTAAACATATTCTAATATTGGAAAAATGTTATAATATTAATACAAAAAAGACGAATGTATTATCTGGTTTACAAAGTACCATAGAATAGCTTCTAGATTTAATGATATCAGTTCTGCTCTTTCATTCATACCATTCACCCTAGCCACTTTTTGTATTGCAAAATTCTAGTTCTAAAATTCACTATACGTATTCTTTCTTTTGTTTAAAACATAACTGCAGTACATTACAATATGTATTTCATTTATTTATCAAAATGTGACCTTCTGGTGCTCAAGAAACTTTTGGAATTATTTTGGGAGGCAAAATATGCAATGAAAAGTTTAATCCTGATTTGTAATATCTGGTGATTCCATGGGATAAATGTTCTTCATAGGGTCAGTTGCAAGCTACCAGTGGTTTAAAAAATAGTTTGCAAAATTCCAGAATATTAACAGTCAGCTCTCACAAGCTGGTGTGAACTGGTTCTCCTACATCACAGGCTATACAACAACATGGCATAGCAACATAAGACATTATGAGAGGATCAATAAGTGCTAAATAAGTTTTTTGGAGAACGAGAGCATTACATCTAGAGAAGGAAATCACACTGGAATTTTGTATCAAGCAGGCTAATTGAATATGAATATCTACCTTTCTTTCTTTGCCAAATTGCAAGAAATAATTAAAATAATATACATGCAAATCCTCAGTGGTTTTCTGTGTTCCTGTGAGTACCAGACAGTAGTTTCTTAGGGTGTCTATACTTGTTCTCTCTGGAATTTTTGGTTACCTACAGGGCTCCCTCTATTATTTCCTTTACTTTTTTTTAAGAGTTTTTTCCTTTTTTTGAGTTATTTTCCTGAACAGCCTATGTAGTATATTGTTGTTTTCTCCACATCCCATGCCCCAAGCATGCATTCTTTTACTTGTTTCTTGCTAACTCCTTGCCCCACCACAAATCACTATAAACTGAGCATTTTAATAGTAAGACTTTTCCTTTGCTCCCTCTCTTAGAATTCAGTTTTATGACAGCTGGGACTTTATCTCTTTTGTTTAGCTGTATCTCTGACACCTAGAATAGTGACTATTTCAGTGTAAAAGCAACATAAATATTTGTTGGATGAATAACAATGCTGATAAACATGTATGGTGATGCAAATTAGAAGAAATTCCTTGAAGGCAGGAAAGCATACAGGGTCCAAAGACAAGAACAGAAAAAAAAAAAAAAAAAAAGCCAACCACAATGATGTGGGAGAAAACTGTGGAAGTAGGAACAAACACAAAGGATTCTGCATTCAGAATAAATAAACTCTGGAAGAGGGACAGAAGAGGCCATAGGACAACCCCCTGCAAAATTAACTAAAGAATTAAATTAGAATCGGAGGACTCTTTGTCCTTCCCTCCTCAACCCCTTCCCAGGACACTCCTCCTCTTCCTCTTCCCGAGCTAGAGGCTGTCAAGCATTTAATTATGGCCTGGGGCTGGGGAGACAATAAGGTATTAAACTTCTTTCCATCTAGTTTTTATGTCTCTTATCTCACCTTAGTTGCTGTTCTATAGCCTACAGGCTAACTAGTCTACAATAGCCTATGGTACAATTCCAAACAATTGGAAAAATATAAAAGCTCCTAATTTGTGGAAACTGTTAATATTTGAGGAGTTGGAAATGCTAATTCCTTTAAGGTTTGTATATAATGTAGCACACATTCAATTATGCTATCTCCCATAAATATGTACACTTATTATGTCAAACAAATAAATGTGAATTGACATCCTAGAATCTTCTCTCACAGTGGATATATACAGATTCTCTTCAATTTATGATGAGTTTCAGCTCTGATAAAACCCAAAGAAGTTGAAAGGATCATAAGTCAACGTGCATTTAATACACTTAGCAAACATCATAGTTTAGCAACAGTGAATTGCAAAGCATCAGTTCTCCTCTGTACTGCCTGACTGGAACTGTGGCCTGCTAACCCTGCTCAGTACTATGAGAGGATATTGTACTATATTTTTTGAGGCAGGGTCTCTCTTTATCATTCAGATTGGCCTTGAACTCACTATGTACCCCAGGATAGCCTCAAACTGGAGGTAATCCTCCTGCCTCAGCTCCCAAGAGCTGCGATTACAGGTATGTACAACTATGCTTAGCTTATTGCTAGCTTCACAACAGATCCAAATTCAGAATTTGAACTAAGGCTTCTGCCAGAATGTTCATTGCTTTTACACCACTGTAAAACTGTCAACTCAAAAGCTAAACCATTCTAAGTTGGGAACTATCTGTAGAAAAAAAAAAACGCAGTTAAGTTAGTTGAAAAAGATAGTTCTACAGAGGTGAAAAAATTCCTTCATGTATTGGCAGTTGAAGTAATTACGGTGTACTTTAGGTTAATACATATTTTAAGCAAAGATGTGCAACAATATCCTTCATGCCTCTTCTATTTACATAGACTTAGATTTACAGAAAGTAAGGAGCATCCTATTGAGGAAATATACCTATGTAACTAGAGAGTGACATGCTGCCAGACTCCTGTTTTGGATCCAGGCTTTCATTCATAAATCTGAAAGAATAGTCAAGTACTAGTACAGGGTTCCATCGGAGAGAAAGAGCCCTAGAATACAAGAAAGAGAATAGTTTATCCCTGAAGATACAGATATACGGTAGGCATCACATGAAGAATAAAATAACAGCAATGATAAAACTTCTTCAGAAAAATTTGAAAAACATATAACTCCTGCAAAACAAAATAAGTTTCACTGCAGAATAAAAGGTTGAAGAATGAGAGGTTTATTTTTTGAAACTGTATTTTTTTTCTTTTTTGAGACAGGGTCTTGCTATTCAGTTCAGGCTGGCTTTGAGCTCACTTTGTAGCCCAGGCTGGTCTTGAACTCTTAATGATCATCCTGCCTCTGCCTCAGTCTTCCAAGTGCTGGAATTACAGGTATGTGTCGCCACTCCCAGCATGAAATTATATTTTTATTAAAATAAGGAATCTATAAAATAGGGATAAGTGATACAGTATACATGACTGAAGACCAAATTGGTACTCTGGACAAAAAGTTCAAAGCTTAGAAAAAGTAAACATAGAAACCAATAAGCCCAAAACCCCAATAAGATAAAAAACTTGAGAATTTGAGAGGAAAATTAAGAGACATAGTCAGTCAGTCTTAGAAATTCAATCTTCATGTCATAAAAACAACATAGATAGTGAGAGGAGAGAAACAAAACAATAAAACAGAAAAAAATGTCTGGAGCTATAAAAGATGAAAAATTTCAAAATAACAGGAATTATATAATATTGAGCAAAACAAAACAAAATATCAATAACAAAGCAAAGTATCTATAACAATAACCATATAAGATACATACTTAATTATGTCTTAACTGCAAGAATAAAAGAAAATTCTAGAACTTCTGTGGAAATGAGAAAAAGTTTTTTCAAAGAAGCAAAATAGAAGGGTATTCCATTGTGATTTAAATATTGTAGTTGCATCTTGTACAAGGAATAACCACTAAGACAATATGCAATGTATTAATTATTGAAACTGTCCTGCTAATTGGTTTTGAAACTCATTACTATTTGTTTCTCAATAAAATTATTTAAAAAACAAAAAAAACAAAATAAATACTTATCTAAGAAGATAATGATGAAGTATTTGCAAATTGCTGAGGGAAAATACTTCTAAACTTACAATTCTATATCTATTCAAGCTAGGACTCTAGTGAGACAAAAAAGACATTCTATGAAAAATTACTCAAGAATGAGATGCAACAGGGTTATGAATGAATCCAAGGCAGAAAATTGGGTTATGTAAAGCAGAAGTATGTAAAAATATCAGTAATACATATACTTTCATTTAAATAAAAATTGATGCAATAAAATATAATGCCATTATTTTCTTTTTCCAGTTATCTATTGATAAACATGTAGGCTGTTTCTAGTCTTAACTACTGTGAATAGCTTTGTAATGAACATGGGCATGCATGTATCTCTTTTGTTTGCTAATTTCATTTCCTTTTAATGTACATCCAGCAAGAAGATTGCTAGATCATGGGCTAGATCTACCTTTGATTTTTTTGAAGTACTTTACTGTTCTCCATAATGGCTATGCTCAGTATCTTAAAATAATCCTTTATATCTTGCACCTAATCTCTGCTCTTGGACTAATGACAGTTGATGAAGAAGGCTGTGGGTTTCAATATTCAGTGTGAGAATTCTGTCACCCCAGTTTCAATATGGCTTTCCTGCCCTCACCCATGCTTCCCATTCCCCAGGCCACAAGTTATGTCTTGCATCCTCTCTATGTACTCTACCTTTGGTCATGTAATCAGGTTGAGGAATCAGGTACTCACCATGGAGAGTAGAGGGGAATAAATCCTAATTCCTCGTCTAATTTGGAATGGATCAGAATCCAGGACCCTGTCTCTCTATAAACAGATTTTTAATCACTTCTGTTTTTAAGCTATTTTCATCCCTCTTTCCAGAAGTACATGGGTCAGCTTTGGGGATTTAGAAGGACTCTTCAGTACAAATCAGATTGCTTCCAGGCTTCCCCTAGTACTTGCTCAAGATTCTGTTAATTTGAGTCAGCAAAATCAGTTACCATTTGTTCTTTTTCCAATTTCTAAAGATTTAATGCTATTTTCTATCTCTATCTCTTTTGCTCTGTATGTATCTTTTACTCTATTAAAGTTTCCAACTTTTAAAGATTTTATTCTGTTCTCTTTTTGTTTCTGTCTTATTTCTTTCCTGCTTTTAAAATCATTATATGTTTGTGATATATAATGAATACACTCATCATAGGGAGTTGGTATATATACATATTGCATCTTGATCCTTTATATGTCTCATTCTTCCTCATCCTCTTGTTTCCTCCAACTCTCAGATCTCCTTTTAATCTCTACAAACCCTACCTCTCTTTTTAATATCTTCTATCTTTTATTTTGCTTTTTAAGTTATTTATATTTTGGGTTTCTTATATAAGAGAAATTGTGTGATATTTGCCACATGTCTTATTTAATTCAGTTAATATTATGCTTACAAATTACTCAAATTTATCCTTCTTTATAGTTGAATAGCACTCCATTGTGTGTATGTGCTACACTCTTCATTCATCTTCTGCTGGGCATGTAGGCTGCTTCTGTAAATTAGCTATTATCAAGTGTGTTACATATCACTGTAATATTATGTGTTTATGATTATAATTTCCCTAGTGTTTCACAAGGCAGTGGAGGCATATATCTTCAATCTAGCATCTTTTTCTACTCCTGCAGTCCTAGCCACTATATAATGTTGTCTTGGAAGCGAGGCTGAAGAGATAATTGAATGCTCTTGATAATCACAGTGGAATTGCTGTTTTAGAGAAATTATTCCAGCGACAATACACAGGATGAAAGGAATGACAAAAAATTAGGAGCACACTATTTGTGCTTTTTACCTTTAAATTCTCCCTTGCCTGTAGTATCTTTGCTCTTCTTAGTTTTGTTCTCTACTTTAACAATAAAAAGATAAACAGTTAAACAGATTAGTAGACCTGTTATGATAATTGATGTATGAGTTGTTACGATAGTTGATTAATTTCTAGTATCAAAACAGGTTAGTAGGGCAGTTACAATAGTTTATCCATAGTATATTGTTGTTTTCCTAGAAGTTAATCAGAGTGCAAAATATAGGCATGATATCTTGCCTAGCCAATGTTAGTACAAAGTGTTCTTTTTATTGCTGCATAAAAATGCTGATACTAAAATATCATGTACCATTTCTTAGGGGAGATTTTCCAGATAAATGAAGAAACACTTGTTTGTTTTTGGTACAAGGCCTGATTATACAGACTTATAGTGATCTTCCTGTCTCAGCCTTCTCAGTGCTGGAATTACAGGTGTGCACAACCACGTCTGGTTTCTGGGCCCGAACTGGTGTGGCATGTGGTACCAGGAACTATACTCAGGTTCCTGTGCTTGCCTGGCAGGCACTTAAGACCACTGATCTGTCTCCCTAGCTATGAGTCTATTCCAAAGCTGATTTAAACATTCCTAGTGCAGCCCCTAGTGTTTCTGTACCTCAGTAATATCTTCACCAAACATTCTTTTCAATAAACTAAGAGAAATTAGCTATAAAACTATCCTATCTTGTGTATCTTTCAAACTTCTACAAAAAGAAGAACAAATCAAACCCACAGTTTATGTGAAGGAGGAAATTAGAAAGACAAGAGCATAAATTAATGCAAGTGAAACTAAGGAAACAATACAAAGAATCAATGAATCAAAAAGTTGGTTCTTTGAAAGAATAAATAGAATTGATGAACCATTAGAAAACCTCATCTTACTTCTCTAAATTCAAAGGATCCACAATGCTTGTCAGGTAGTCTATAGTCTGCAATAATACCCTTGCTAGCATGGGTCTCTAGGATTTACTCCATCCTCAGCAACCCTTTAGTTCTCTGCTTATGTTTCATTTTCTTGTTGGCATATGATCAGTTCTTTGCACTTACCACACCTGTTTTAGTTTACAATCTTATCTCTCAGATGGGATTACAAGCCTATTATTGCCTTTTTTATCATGCATAAAATACCTTCTATATGAATAGAACTGTTTAAGAAAGAATTGTTACTAAAAATGGAAAGGATGTATGTTAAAATAGGTTTTATAAAGATAATAGTTTAAAATATTAAGCTATGACTTAGTTCTGTCTCACTTTCCTTTTCAATCACAAAACCAAATCTGTGCCCTTTGCATTGAGACACGGTTATGACCAGGCAGATAGCTAAAATATAGGGATGTTCTCCCTCTGGTTTGAGGTTCAATAGCCAAAGCCTTGAAGGTTACTAAGGTTACTAAAGGTTACTAAAGGTTACTAAAATGCTGAAGGAAAGAAATAGAGGCTTTTTCCTACTATACTAAAAAGTAATTTCTTCAGGTTGGCCTGTGGGAAAAAAAGAATTGAGGGAAATTGATTAGTGCACATATGTTGTTGGCGCTAGGGGAGGGACCAAGAAAAGTTTCTTCTACTTAGCACAAGGGGAAGGAAATGAGAGACTGGTATCTGCACAGATGTGCTATCCTTCTAGTACAAAATTATGAGAAGAATCCTGTGAAGAATCCTGTGTGATGTGGAAGCTACAAGAAGACTGTCTTCTTTTTTTTTTTTTTAAGTTGGCATGCAACAAACCATTTATTTCAACAGATTTTTAAAAATACTACATGCGAGAAAGTTTTCTCTTCATGTGACTCTCCCCAGGCACACTATAGAACTTCAATCTCTTTCCTCTGTGGCTCCATAATCTCCTTGTTCAGAAAATTTGGAGCTCACCTGAGTTTCATGATGTTGCAGTACAGGTTCTCCTATGTGCTGAGTCTTCGCTGACCTTGAAAGGCTACGGCCAAAATGTTGGCTGGCCTTGTGGCTCTTCTATTTCTCCAACTCTGATTTGTGATCTTAGGTTGTTAACCATCCAGAAGAAAAGCTGATTAGTATCCTGCAGCATATGCCATTCACTTTGCCTTATCTGACTCAATTGATTTTAGTTGTTGTATGTTTCCTTTTGTATTTCTGCTTTTTGCTTGTTATACTAGGGAGACTATACGATATTTACACAGGTGTGTCTGGTTTATTTCACTTATGAGTATATGTTCAAGTGGCATCCACTTCAGTATAAATGCTTCAAACTTATCATACTTAATAGCTGAGTAATACTCCATTATATAGAAATACCACATCTTTTTCAACCATTCCTCAAGTGATGGACATCTTGGTTGTTTCCAAGATTTTGCTATCACACATTGTGCTGCTATAAACATAGGTACACATATATCTCTATGATACAATGTATCTAGATCCTTTGGGAAAATTCCCAGTAGGGGGATAGCTGGCTTGAATGGGATTTCTAGTCCTATCTTTTGAGGAGTCTCCACACTGACCTGCACAATGGTTGTACCAGTCTACATTCCCACCAGCAGTGGAGAAGGGTTAAGACTGTCTTCTGAAACTCTTGCATGTTAGGCAAGCCATCCATCATTGAGATATACCTTCAGCCCTAAGATTGGTGATGCTAAGGCAGAAAAAGGCATCTGAAGGAATGGGTACTTTTTCCAAGGGAAGATTTCTTACCCTCTTTTGCCTGAGAATTTCAGAAATACCAGAAAGGTATCTCTAACTCTAGGAAAAGGAAGGGGACTTCACATTAACTGAGATGATATCTTGTTATCCCAGTGTATTGGATCTCAAATAAGAAATTAATTTGCACGGCCAAAAGTAAAAGAAAGTAATACTACTTGAACATATAACACTGTGAACTGAGATACCTAGTACATAATGGTGAATGAGATCAGTTATCAATTAATATTTTTTTAATTATTTATTTATTTTTTTATTTTTTTTTCTTTATTTTTTTTCCATTTATTTTTATTTTATTAAAATACAAATGTCAATCAGACAGTTTCAAGACACCTTAACCATACAGAGTCGATGAGTTAATACATTGCAAACTGTTTTCATAACGTTTTGGTATTGTACAAGGTGCATACATGAAATTATATTTACAGGTTTTTTTATAGCTGAATTATATCAAAGATTCAATAA
>PVKA01029850.1:0-27889 GCA_004027165.1 Ctenomys sociabilis
CATTTACAGCTCAGCTTAATATTATGGCCCCACGATGTATACTTCATTTTTATACTTTTCTGCTGGATGGTGAAGATCTAGATAGAGCAAGACCTATATACGAACACACGTACTTTATGTTTCTTATGTGGTCAGTGAAGTCCTCTCAGGGTTTATCTTGTAGTCCTGTACATTATTCTGTAGATACTTTTGTCTGTGTCATCCATGTGGATGAGTCACAACCAATGCTTGACCAGTTTGCTCTCTGTGAGAGCTTGAGAGAAAGTTTTCTCTTCATGTGACTCTCCCCAGGCACACTATAGAACTTCAATCTCTTTCCCAGTTAAAAATTTTTTAAAAGAACGTTTAGTATTATTTTGTACTCTATAAAACTGAAAAGTAAAATAAAATAAAAAGCAAAAATTTTGTACAGAGAGAAGAAAGATGGCTTGAGGACATCTCAGAAACCAGCAAAACCCAATCCATCAAAAGCTCAGAAATACAAAAGTGTCAACATTTTATTTTATTTTTTAGTTTTTCAGTGATACCAGGGATTGAACTCAGGACCTTGTGCTTGTCAGGCAAGCACTTATTCCACTGAGCTTTCTCCCTGACCCCAACATTTCATTTTAAAATATAGAGCCTCAATGATGCACCTCAAGAAGCAGTCTCATAGGGAAGTCATTTCACTGGGCTCCACATTCCAGACACACAGGTCATTCATGGTACAAAGGGGCCTAGCTACTGTTCCACTGACAGCAGATGTTGGCATCATGTAAAAGTTGTTAAGTTTTACCAGCATGCAGAATCAGCCTGGCAACAATGAAATTAACCCTTCCTGGCCATGCTGTATAGTTGTTTATGTTTTGTTTTCTTCTTTTTCCCAATTAGGAGATTAAATCCAGGAATCCTATACATAAGCTACATTAACACCCAAAACTTTTTTTTTTTTTTTTTTTTTTTGGCAGAACCCGGGATCAAACTCAGGTCCTTGCACTTGCCAGGGAAACGCTTATTCCACTGAGCAATCTCCCTGGCCCAGCACCCAAAACTTTTATGAGATAGGGGCTCGCTAAGTTTCTTAGGCTGGCTTGGATATGTTTTAAGAGAAAAATAATAAAAACAATGATATAAAATTTCAAAAATATGACAGAAGATGAGTAATAATGGCTAGTATGCTGCTTATTGTTATGTTCAAGGTAGTTTTTCAGATTACAAGATGCAGGCATGAATAGTTGACCAAACAATAGAAGCACAAATGTTTCCTTCCACTCAACTAATAGAAATTAGTATAGTTATCTTAACTATTTTGAGTATTTTTGTGTATACATAGATAGATATACATTTTATCTGTCTTTTCTCCTTTTGCTTACTATAATTTCTCTTTCCTTTTGAAGTTTCCTCACAGTTCCTAATAACACTTGTTCATTTTGACTCTTATTTACTCTTTCAGCTTCTGTAGGGAGCCAATATGTTGTTTACACACACAGGACTGATTTCACTTATGAATATATTTTAAAGGTGAAATCATTTATCCCTAAAACTAAGATATACTTCTTTATAGCTATGTAGTACTCTATTGTGTGAAAATACCACATTTCTTTATCCATCCCTCAGTTGCTAGGCATTTGGGTTTATTCTAAGATTTAGCTATTACAAATTGTGTGGCTATAAATGTGGGTACACATGCATCACTATGGTATGATATTTTTAATTCTTCTGGGAAAATAATCACAAGCTGTATAGCTCAGTTAAGTGAGACCTCTAATTCCAGTTTTTTCAGAAATCTACACACTGATTTCTACAGTGGGTGCACCAGTCTACATTTCCATCAATAGTGGAAAGGGTTTCTTTTCCCCACATCACCTTTATCATTAGTTATTGGTTGACTTCTTGATGACAGCCATTTCTTTTGGAGATGGAATGTCAGTGTTGTTTTAATTTACATCTCTTGAATGACCAATGATGTTACACATCATTTCATTATTTATTTTGAATCTGTATTTCATCTAAGAAGTACATATTCATTTCAGATGCCTACTTTTAGTTTGGGTCTTTATATTTGGGGTGCCTGATATTTCTGAATTCTTTATTCTAGATATAACTCTGTACTCTTGATTTCTTTTGATGCGCAAAAGCTTTTTTTCTTTGTATTTTAGGGAAGGGTCTACAGGGTGTTCAGGGTCTCACTACTAGACTGGACTCATAGTGATCCATCTGTTTACAGCCTCCCAAGAGCTGGGATTACAGGTGTGTACCACCACGCCCAGTCTCAATCAGTGAACCCTGGGAGTAGGGCCAGCAGGGCAGGCCCAGGAATTGAAGCCATAGCCCCTGTGTCTGCTTGCAGGTGCTTTAATCCACTGAGCTATTTGGCTGGCCCGCCAAAAGCTTTTTTAATAAAATCAAATCCCAGTTGTTGATTCTTTGGAATATTTCCCATGCAGTGTGGATTTTGTTCATGAAGTCTCTACCCACACCTATATTTTCAAGATTTCTATGTATTTTCTCTTCTAGCAGATTCATTGATTCTGTTTTCAATATTTAGATCTTTGAACCATTTTGACTTTAGTTTAGCACACAGTGATAGACATGAGTCTACTGTTAGTGCTTGGCAAGTGGAATGCTATCTTTTATCCAATGAACATGTTTTGCCCCTTTGTGAAAAACATGGTGGCTGACTACGTTTGTTGCTGTGTCTGTATCTTCTAATCTGTGCCACTGATACTCAGGTCTTTTTTTTTTTTTTTTCAGTACCATGCTGAATTTATCACAGTAGCTTTGTAGTATAATTTCAAGTCAAAGACTGTGATGCTTCCTGCCTTGTCTTTTTCCCAGCATCATTTTTGCTATTCTAGGAGTCTCCTGACTTCAAATGAATTTTAGGAATCTTTTCTCTAGGTCTGTGAGGTATGCTAAAGGTATTTTGATCAGGATGGTACATCAATTTTGGGAGGATGGCTATTTTTACTATGTTGGTTCTTCCGATCCAAGAGCAAGGAATATCTATGTTGATGTCTTCTTCAATCCCCCTTTTCAGAGTATTGCAATTTTAAATGTATAGATCTTTCACTTCCTTTGCTAGATTGTTTCCTATGTATTTCATTTTGTATCGTTTTATTGCAAAGGGTTTGGTTTACATAATTTCTTTCTCTATGAGTTTGATATTGTGTAAAGAATGCTATTGATTTTTTAGTGTTGACTTTGTATCCAGCTACACTCCTGAATTTGGTTATTAAATCTAGTAGTCTTTTCATGGTGTTTCGGGTGTCTTTTATGTATGTAAAGTACTATGTCATCTGCAAATAGTGATAATTTCAAGTTTTCCTTTCCTATCCTTACTCCTTTTTTAAAAAATAATTATATTGAGAAACAAATAGCAATGAGACAGTTCCAAAATCTATTAGTAGGACAGTTTCAATACTTAATACATTGTGTATTGTCTTAGTGGTTATTCATAGTACAAGAAGCAGACATTATATTCTGCCCACAAACACTATTAGAACAAATCTTTCTATTCATTGAATTAAGAGAATGTAGCTGTATATCTATCTTAACTATTTTGAATATACAGATACAAAATGGTTGTTCATTTGTATCCCCTTTTTTGTTTAGATCCCTGTTCCTTTTATTTTTCTCTCCTATGTAATTGTTCTGGCTAATGTTTCCAGAAGTACACTGAATAGGAGTGGTGATAGTGGACATCCATATCTTGTTCCTAATCTTAAGAGTGAAAGGTTTTAGTTTTTGTCATAGATGGCTTTTTTCAGATTGAGATAAAGACCATCTATTTCAATTTTGTAGGATTTTTATTATGTATGAGTGTTGGACTTTGTCAAAAGCTTTTCCTGCATCTATTGAGATGATCATGCAGTTTTTGTTTTTGGCTCTGTTGATATGGTGTTATATTTAGTGATTTGCATATATTAAATCATGCATGCATTCCTTGCATGAATCCCATTTTGTCATAGTATATAATCTCCTTGATGATTTGGTGGATTATGTTTAGTAGTATCTTATTGAGGATTTTTGTATCCATGTTCATTAGGGAAATTGGCCTATAGTTGTCTGTTTGAGTCATTTTCTGGTTTTGCTATCTGGGAAATATTTGCCTTCACAAGACAGGGAGGATTGCTTCCCTTTCACTTTCATTTAAATGTTGGAGACGTATTTGCATTAAATGTCTTTGAATTTCTTGTAGAACATAGCAATGAACTCATCAGGACTTTGGCTTTTCTTGTTGGTAAGTGTATAAATAAATTTTTAATCTCATTATCAGATACTGTATTATTTAGAATTTTTATATCTTGATTCAGCTTTGGTAATTCATGTCTATGTAGGAATCTATCGATTTCTTCTGTGTTTTATGTCCTATAAGAATAAAGGTTTCTGAAGTAAATGTTGATGATCTTCTGAATTTCCACAGGATCTGTAGTGATTTCATCCTTTTTAATTTCTCAATGGATGAATTTTCTTACATTAAGGTTTGATCAATTTTGTTTATTCTTTAAATTTATTTAGTCAACCCTTCAATTAGATAATTCTATGTATTGTTTTCCTAATTTACATTGTGTTAACTTCTTCTCTGTTATAATTTCCTCCCTTGGAGGAATTGTATTACTCTTCTTTTTCTAGAAACTTGAAGTGAAATTTCAAGTATTTTATTTGTGCTCATTCTGCTTTATTGATGTGAGCATTCACCACTATAAATTTCCCTATTAGATCTGCTTTCATTGCACCCCATAAGTTCCAATATACTGTGTCTGTTTTCTTGTTTAGTTATAGATATGACTTTTTAAATTTCATCTTTGACCCATTGGTTGTTTGGGCTGGTGTTATTTTCCATGTGTTTATGGAGTTTTTGTGGTTTCTTTTGACATTAATTTCCAGTTTCACTGTGCTCTGGTCTAATAGTAAGTATGGGATAATTTCAATTCCTTTGCATTTACTTAAGTCATATTCTGTGGGCTCTTTTTAAGAGAACATCCTATGTCCCTAGAAGAATGTGTTTTCTGATGATGATTGGTGAAACACTCTGAAAACATCTACTAAGTCCATTTGTTCATAGGTTTGGTTAAGTCCTGGTATTGCTTTCTGATTTCTTTTTTTATTTAGTTGATGTTTTTGTGACCACGGGGTATTAAGTTCTCCCATTACAGTTATGTCATTGGTTATTTGTTTTTTAGTGTATAATATCTATCTTTTACATTAGGATGCTCCCCTATTCGGTACATATACATTTGTGATTATTATCTTTTCCTCTAGCAGTTTTCCCGTAACAAGAGTATGTTGGGACCTTCTTTATCCCTTTTTATCATTTTTAGTTTGAAGTTCACATTGGAAACAGGATACCCTTGGTTCATCATGTGTTGCTATTACATGGAAAATTGTTCTACATCTTTTACCTTTCAGTCTATTAATTTGTTTGTAGACTTAGGTGTGTTTCATGTATGCTGGATACTGTTAGATCTTATCGATTGATAAATTCTGCCATGTTTCTTTTGATTGGTGAATTGAGGCCATTTATATTGTGATAATTGATATGTACTGGCTTATCTTTGTCATGATATTTTCTGACTGTTGATTCCATGTTTTGACCCTCTGCTTAAATGCTTGCCCTGTTGGGTAGTTTCATTGTGTTGTTCTTCTTGGAATTGTGGACTTTCTTTTTTAATCTCTGTCTAGAATATTTTTCAGTATTCTTTGTATGGTTGGTTTGGTAGTCATGTTTTCTTCAGTCATGGAAGTTATCTATTTTTCCATTGATTCTGAGAGATAGTTTTGTAGCATATGTCAATCCAGGTTGGACATTGTTTTCCTTCATGACTTAAAACACTTCACTCCAATTTCTTCTTGACTTGATGGTTTGTATTGAGAAGTCTGTTGTGATTCTGATGGCCTTTCCTTTATAGGCAATCTGTTTCTTTCTCTAACAGCTTGTAACATTCTGTTCTTGTGCTGAATTTCTGGAATCTTGATTTTTTTTATTGTAAATTATTTATTGTAAGGTAATTTATAAACATCTTTCTGTCTTTAGTAATACAAACAATGGACCACATTTCTTCTGACAAAGACAGTAGTAAGTGCTAAATAAAATCAGTTTGCTGAATTTTCCTTTACCTCTTGTCTTAGGATGGAACTTGATTTTCATTAATCCGGAGGTGCGGCATCAGAGATGATTTCAATCAACTCTTTGGTGAAGATGGCTTGGCAAGTGCTACTGAATGTCAAAGTCAATTTGTCAATCATCCCAGAAGCGCTCTTGCTAGCATTGTCCTTTGCCGTCATCCTATTGCTTTGCTTGCTGATGGTGGATTCCTTCAGCAAGTAGTAGATGATATTGACCAGACCATACTCTTGATAATTCTGCAGCACATCAGTGTCAGTATCATCATAGATGCTCATGTGCTCAGGATTTGCAATGGTATTAAAAGATGGGCTTTCTTCTGTTTTATAGGAGATAACAAACCTGAATTGATTAAAGGTGACAGAGCCTTCATCAAACTCATATCCAGAATTAACTGAAGAGCAATGATGGACGCATCTCCAAAAGTAGAAAGCTTTCTTCCCACATCCTTGAAGGTCACGATAAACAGGTCAGAATGAGTCCTGGAATGTATGCCCCTAATTTTAACACCAATTCCAACAGGCATAACCTCATTTCCAGCTGCTGTGAGTTTGGCCACCTCATTCTTAATCTGGTTAGCAAATGAGGAATGAGCAGCACCACAGAGCCCTAGATCCAAGGAGAGCATTTCTTTGTCTTCAGGTACCTTAATATCTGCCTTTTCATACACAGCAAAAGATTCTATTCCTTATATTCAATCCTGTTGTAGCTTCCTCTCAGTTTGGGCATATATGGCTGCTGCTACTATTTTCATAGACTTGGTAACTTTCTGGACATTTTTGATTGACTTTAGTTACCTGGTAATATCTTTCAAAGTTGCCATAACTTGGACTTAGATCCATTGCAGCTTCAAGGCCCAGGATGACAGCCCAATGACGTTCG
The DNA here is from genome assembly GCA_004027165.1 of Ctenomys sociabilis. NCBI lineage: Eukaryota > Metazoa > Chordata > Mammalia > Rodentia > Ctenomyidae > Ctenomys > Ctenomys sociabilis. The sequence goes on from PVKA01029850.1 coordinate 6,989, forward strand.
CCTGAGAGAACATGGTTGCAGCTTTGCTTGAAGGTCAGGCAGTGTAATCTCAGTATATGTCGTGGTGTATTTTTGTTTTGGAGAATGAGAATTTGGAGTTCTATATGCTTCATTTACTTGTATGGTAATTCTCTATCCATGCTTGGGAAGTTTTCTGCCACTATCTCTTTCTTTTTTTGTCACTATTTCTTTGAAGGATATTTTTATGTCATTTATGCTGTCTCTGGCTTTCTCACTGACCCCAATCATGTATAATATTACTCTTCTTTTCATCATCTTATAGTTTTGGGGTTGATTTTTCATGGTACCTTGCAGTTTTAAAGATATCTTTCTTTTCTTTTGTAGTTGTGGTGAGCTAAGTGGGTCCTAAGTCCAGCTAGAACAGTGGCTAATTGGAACAAAAGCTTCTACCCAGGGCCAAAATCAGGAAAAGATATCTTTCTTTTTGTGGTTACTACCTACAATTCTATCCATAAGATCTGATATTCTATTCTCTCCATTCAGTCTGCTGCATATACTTTCAATGGACATTTTTATTTCTTGAATCTCTAATTTGTTGTATTTTATGGATTCCAGTTATTTACTATGTTAGGCAGTTTTTCTCTCTATAATTTTTCTAAGCTCAAGTTTTCTTCTACCTTTTTCTTCTTTAATACCTTTGATTTTAAGCATCTTTTCTTTTTCTACTTCAGAAATTATTTTCTCTTTAGACCTTGCAGTTTTCTTTAAAACTTCTGTTGCTATCATTTTAGAACATTACAGCATTTGACTTCCAATTTCATCTAACTTACTGTGTTCTGGGCTTGTTATGGGTAGACTAGGGCTGGAGTTGCATTTTGGTTCTTTGTCTTGTAATTTTTTAATTTTGTTTTTGGATTTAGTACAGGGTCTATAGGGTCTCACTACACAGCTTGGACTCACAGGGATCCTCCTGTTTTCAGTCTCTCAAGCACTGGAATTATAGGCATACATCATCACACACAGTCTCAATTGCTAACTCAGTGTACCCTGGGGCCAGGACTGGAAAGCCATGCTGGAGATGGAACCCCAGTCCCTGTGTCTGCCTAAGCAGGCACTTTAATCCACTGAGCTAGCTGGCTGGCCCTATGTCTTGTAATTTTCTATTTTCCTTTTATATTTTAGTTTGTTTTCCATGTTCATATGTGCCAATTTCTTGGGATAGCTTTATCACTAATAATGAGGCTTCCCTAAGAGATGTATGTTCTTCACTGATATCCCCTAGATATAGGTGGTTCTTTATCCCAAGAACCTATCTTACCAATTTGTAAAGGATGCAAAAGTACTATTTGGCTCAGCATCCAATCATTTGATACTGGGTTGTGTTCCTGATTATGACCCTACATAATCATGGCATTATCACACAGAGGAGAAAAACTGATTATAACATGCATAACATCCTGGCTAACATAGTACATTTAGTAGTAACCATAGTTTCAAGTACAGCTTAAGTACTGACAAATTGTTATAAACTTTAACCTGCTACTTCCAAGCACAGGAGAAAACTCTTAAGTTTATGTGACAAAATTAAACATATACCATGCAACTTGTGTGTAATGGTGGAGTTATTTTACCCTTCTGCAGGGGGCAGGTGTAGGTTAAAATATGTAGGGAACAGATCAGTGATAAATGTGGTTAGATATAGTAGAGTCAAGCCTCCAAGTCAAAGGATATTCACTGGAGTTTTAGGAAAATAGAGGATGCAAGAGGGAATGAATGAAATAGAATACAGAGTAATCAGAATGGGAAGAAAAAATGTTTACTCACTTGAAAAGTTTAAATTCAAAAACTAGTTAAGCAAACAGAAAAAGCATCAATAGAAGAGAACAAAAAAGATAAGTAAGAAATATGTCCAGTGGGGAGAAAAACACAATGGCAGAGAAGGAGAACAGAAAAGGAAGAAAATAAAAAAAATGTAGACCTGAGAAAGGAGAGAAGAGAAAAAACATTTTTAAATGAACACAAATGTAAGACAAAACAGGACTACTTACAGACAGGAAAGGCATAGCCAATCAAACAAGAGAGAACAATGTAGTAAAATATCACTGATGTTCACAGTTCTGTGACAGTATCCACGTGAGATCCCGGAAATGTGCTGTGTACTTCAGCCAGGTTTGTCATGGGAATTGTGCTTGGTATGGAGCTGATCTTGGCCTCTGAATGTGGGGGATGGAACTGATTTTCTGTTGGTGGAATTCTCCAGAGTCCAACTGCTGGCTCCTCAATGCTGCTTCAGAGACTTCCATGATGCTGGTCTCAAGGATTATTCTGGGCATCCTGAGTCTCATGGTTCTGGTCAGTCCAAACACCAACGGTGTGTTTGCCGCCATTCACCTAGGACCTGTGCTGTCCTGGGTCTTGTGATTCTGATCCATCCACCCACCAAATGCATGTGCATGCCTGCATGGCTGGGGTCTGGCTAGTCTGGAATTTCAGTGTCCTCTTGCCTCATCCTCTCAAGTAGCTAGTATAGCAAAACTATGTCACTGGCCCTACCTTCTCTACATGCTTTTTTACTGAGTTCTTCTGGCTTATGTTTGTTAATAATATTTACATCTATATTCCTTTGTCCACCAACCTGCTATAACAGTATCATAGAGTGGGTGACTTACAAAGAATGTGCATTTATTTCTCACAGTGGTGGAGCTGGAAAACCCAAGATCAAAGTGCTGGCTGAGTTGATGAAGGCCTGTTTCCTGATTTTCAGATGGCTGTCTTCTCATTGTATTTGCATATGAGAGAGAGAAAAATCCTTTCATAACATTAATCCTATTCATGAAGACTCCATTGACATAATGTAATTATCTCCCAATCTCCTCCCCAACATTAGGGGTTAGTACTTGAACATAAGAATCTGTTCATATATATATATTTATGTATACATGCAGGATAATTAGGATAATTATACTGTCAATTTCTCCTCGTCTTTTGAAAGGAGCAGTTAATGCCTAAACTTTTTCCTTTTCATTCTTATTTTTTTCTTTTTACTTTCTTATAACTTTTTCTTAAATGTATTTGGTGCAGGGTCTACAAGGTCTCACTAAGTAGATCATACTTTTACTGATTTTCTTGTTTTTAGCCTCCCAAGTGCTGGGATTATGCCCAGTCTCAATCACTTTCTCAGTATGCCATGGAGGCAGGGCCAACAGGACAAGCCAGGGATCTAACACCAGCCAGCCACCACGCTCTGCTTAACCAGGTGCTTTAGTCTGCTGAGCTATCTGGCCAGCCAAACTTCTCATACCTTTTTTGTTTTATTTTTATCTTGTTTTTATGCCAATTTTGCACGTTTATATCTGGTAACCTGAACAACTAATTTGAAGATAACATCATGCAATAGAGCAACCACTGTTGAATTCCTACTACTTTGTTTAGTGAAATTTTGTATTATTTCTAATGCTGTTTTTTATTAATATTTTGTACACTTTTTAGGAAGTTTTATTTATTTATTTGGTACAGGGTCTTGCTACAAAACTCGGAGTCATAGTGCTCCTGTCTCAGTGTTCCCAGTGATAGGATTAAGGGCATGCACCACAACATCTAGTTTTAGGCACTGACAGTGCACCTGGGGTTCCAGAGCCAGCACTGCATGCGATACCCCTATTATGTATTCTTTAAAAAACAAAAAATAATGACTTCTTCTAGAATATCATGTATGCACATTGTACGATACCAAAAACATTATGAAAACAGTTTGCAATGTACTAATTTATCAAATCTGTCCTGTTAAGGTGTCTTAAACTGTCTAATTGATATTTGTATTTCAATAAAATAAAAAATACCAAAAAAAGAATTTCTTCATATGTACTTGTAGGGGGACATAAACATTCAGTCTAAGGGCCAGGGAGATAGCTCAGCAGTCTAAGTGCCTGCCTGAAAAGCACAAGGATGTGGGTTTGATCCCAGTATTACATGCCATGCAGGGCCTAGAATCCAGGGTGAGCCGTGCCTGTCACAGAAACCTCATGTGGTGGTGCAAGCCTGTAATCCCAGTACTGGAGAGGCTGACAGAGGAAGATTACCATGAGTCCGAGTCTGATAGAGACCCTGTACCAAAAACATTAAAAAATGTATTGTAAACATTTAAAAACATTAAAAAAGTATTGTACTGTATAAAGAACATTAATAACTTTGGTTTATAAAATACTGAAATTCATATCTATTCTCTACCTCTTCATAACTCTATGACCTTGAACTGGTCATGTCTGCATTTATAAAATGAAGATAATATTCTCTACCTCATTGGTGTATGGAAAGCTTGAATTACAATAGTTATCTAGGCCAAAAAGAAAAACCTTATGGGTGTGCATCTAGAGAGGTGGTCAAGGAATGTGTTCCAACTAAATAAAAACACTTAGCTGATTTTTTTAAATCATTATGAAGAACTTTGAGGATTTCAAGAGTTTTTTCTTAAATACTTTTGAAAGATGAAGTATAACATAATTTGTTTTGTCTCCTTATTTGAATTGTTTGTCCTTTTGGTCTTCTTAATTTCTCATGCACTTCTCTTTTTCCCTGTTCTTCCAATTTTACATGCATACATCTGGTAATATTAATAACTGGTTAAAGGACAACACTACATATTGCAACGAATACTGTGAAATTCATACTACTTTGTTAAGTGAAAATCTGTATCACTAATACATTTTTCTGTTTTGACTTACTTTGTACTCTCCTGAAAAAAACAAATAAAATTCATAAAACCTTAGTTTAAAAAAAGAAAAAGCATAAGAATCAATATACAAGGGCCAGGGAGATGGCTCAGTGGAATAAGCGCTACCCTGGCAAGTGCAACGGTCTGAGTTCAATCCCCATTTCCGACAATATACTTCCAAATTCTGAATATTCAGATTCAACTATTTCATAGTTATTTTTTTAAATTAATTTTAAAAAGAAAGAAATAGCAATGAGACAGGTTAGTAGGACAGTTACAATAATTAATATATTGCATATTGTCGTCTTCATAACTATATTCAGCATAAAAGATGTAGACATGATATCTTGTAGTTATGATAGATATACATATACACACACACATACATACATATATTTCACTACAAAATTGTCCTTCATTTATATTGGCCTGTTTTGTTTTATCAGAGAAGGGTATTCCATTGCCATTCAAATATTGTAGGTGTGTGAATTCAGCAAAATAACCCAACATAGTCCAATAGGCCATAATAGTAGTGGGTTATCAGCAAAAGTGGTAATGTCAGAAGTTGTTGATTGAGCCTTTTACAGCTCGACTTACTAATATGGTTTAGATTTTATATCTCATGATTAGAATTTTCTGCCAGATAATTAAGACCATGATAAAGCAAGCCTTATACAACCAAAAATGTAACTTTTGTATCTGACAAAGTCAGTCAAATCCCCACAGGATTTACCCTGAAACCATGTACAGCAGTTTGGATACCTTTTGTCAGGGTTAGCCATCTGGATGGGTCATAGCCATTGCTTGACCAATTTTCTCTCTGTGAAAGCCTGAGAGAATGTTTTCTCTCTAGATGATTCTCATCATGCACAATCCACATAATTGATCACTTTCCTCTGTAGCCCCATAATCTCCTTGAACACAAAATTGGGGACACCACTGAATTACAGAATGTTACAGTATGGTTTCTCTTATGTCCTGAGTCCTCTATGACCTTGAAGGATTAGGGCCAAAATATTGGCTATCCTTGTAGCCCTTCCTTTTCTTTAAATTTTTGGCATTCAAACTTATGTTGTTAACCTTACCGAAGAGAAACTTAATGATATTATTACCCTATAACATAGGCAGCTGAGTTTAACACTATCTGAATATCAAATTCCTTAGACATAACACGGGACGGGTATTTTCCAGCAAACTTTAATATTCTAAACTTTAAATTCATATACAATGTGAAAAAAAATTACACATTTTTACACAGAAATTTAGAAATCTAACCATATGCAACATTGTAGCAGGGCAATTCTATGGTACTTTTTTCTTGTCTCATTCCCTTTTATCATTTTTTAAAAGCAACATTTACTTAGAGAGAGTATAGCAATAATTGATATGACATTAGAAGCACTACACATTTAAAAGGCAAGAATGATAGGTATTCCACGCATGTTTTCATTATCACACATTGCTATCTTCAGTGTATTTGTTTCGTTCATAGATTTCAGCATATATAGTTAGTCAGGGTGAGAATTCTACCAATTAACTGCTAATTTAAAAATCTGATAGAGATTCTTAGCACCATTGCCTTAAAAATCTTGTATATATAAATGTATGGTTTTGCCCTTGGCACGTTTCCTAACTTTTCTCCTTGCTCTCTCTTTGTTGTTTAATCTTTACATGCTTCCTTTCCATTTAACCATGTTATGCCTTTCAATTTGTATTTCTTCTTTTGAGATCTTACACTAGGGAGACTATAGGATATTTACACATGTGGGTCTGGTACATTTCACTTATGAGTATATCCTCAAGTTGCATCCACTTATATATAAAGGCTTTGAGTATATTATTCTTTATAGCTGAGTAATACTCTACTGTATAAAAATACCACATCTCTTTCATCCATTCCTCAGGTGATGGGCATTTTGGTTGCTTCCAAGATCTGGTCACAAGAAATTGTGCTGCTATAAACATAGGTGCACATATATCACTTTGATATGATGTTTTCAGTTTCGTTTTTTTCTTTTGGTGGAACATGTGATTGAACTCAGGCCATTGTGATTGCCAGACGTTTTCAGTTCTGGGAACTATTGGGAAAATTTGCAGTAGGAGGATAGCTAGATTGAATGGCATTTCCAATCCTAGTTTATTAAGGAGTCTCCACACTGATTTCCATAATGGTTGTACCAGTCTACATTCCCACCAGCAGTGGAGAAGGGTTTCTCTTTCCCCACAGCCTCCCGAAAATTTGGTATTGGTTGATTTCTTTTTTTTTTCTAATTTCTTTTTTATTTTATTTTTTTAATTTATTTTTATTTTATTGAAGTACAAATATCAATCAGACAGTTTCAAGACACCTTAACAAGACAGATTTGCTCAATTAATACATTGCAAACTGTTTTCATAATGTTTTGGTATCGTACAAGGTGCATACATGATATTATACTTACAGACATTATTATAGCAGATGTCTCTTATCAGTAAATTAAGAGTATAGCTGTTTACTTATCTTACTTTTTATACCTGAATTATATCAAAAATTCAATAATTGTTTTCCTAGTGGATGACCATAGTACTAGAAGCCAACATAATATCCTGTCCAGCCACCATTAGTGCAGATCTTGCCTCTCATAGGATTATGTAGAAGCACAGCGTTATCTATCCCAACTGTACTGTCTATACACTCATGTAATAATTTTTTCTTTCTATACCCCTTCCTTTGTCTACATCTGTCAAAGGTGGGCACTCCATTGTCATTCAACTAAGGTGCTTGAACTTGACAACACAATCCAACACAGTCCAGCATTCCACAACAATAGTGAGTTATTCAAAGAAGTTGTTGACCATAGCCATTTATACCTCAGCTTAATATTATGGCCCTGCGATGTATACTTCATTTTTATACTTTTGTGCTGGATGGTTAAGACCTAGGTAGATCAAGACTTATATACCAACACATGTACTTTATGGTTCTTATGTGGTCAGTGAAGGCCCCTCAGGGTTTATCTTGTAGTCCTGTACATTATTCTGAAGATCCTTTGTCTGTGTCATCCATGTGGATGAGTCACGGTCAATGCTTGACCAGTTTCCTTTCTGTGAGAGCCTAAGAGAAAGTTTTCTCTCCATGTGACTCTCCTCAGGCACACTATAGAACTTCAATCTCATTCCTCTGTGGTTCCATAATCTCCTTGTTCAGAAAATTTGGAGCTCAACTGAGTTTCATGATGTTGCAGTACAGGTTCTCCTATGTCCTGAGTCTTCGCTGACCTTGAAAGGCTAGAGCCAAAAGGTTGGCTGGCCTTTTGGCTCTTCTATTTCTCCAACTCTGACTTGTGAACTTAGGTTGTTAACCATCCAGAAGAAAAGCTGATTAGTATCCTGCAGTTACTTTGCCTTATCGGACTCAATTGATTTTAGTTGTTGTTGTACGTTTCCTTTTGTATTTCTGCTTTTTGCTTTTATAACTATTCTTTCTGGGATGAGATGGTATCTCAGTGTTGTTTCACTTTGCATTTCAAGGATGGATAGTGATGTGGAATATCATGTATTTATTGTCTTCTTTAATTTTGTACCCTGAGAAGTGTGTATTCACCTTGGATTCCCACTTCTGGATTGGGTCTTTAAATTTTGGAGCAGAACTTCTGCCATGTTATGGAAACCACCAGATGCAGTCCAAGCCCAGGCCCAGGGAGCGTGTGGGAGAGCTTCCAGTTACTCTGAGCCAGCAGGATCTGTCTGGTTCTAATTCAGGCATGCCACATGAGTGAGAGAGAACCCCTTGTGCACCACTGGGACTCTCCCCACCACTCCGCCACTCCCCCCCCACGCTCTGAGAACTGCTGCCACATTATCCCCCCCCCCCGCCAGATCCAACCCTAGCCCAGGCCTGGGAGTGTGTGGGGGAGCTTCCAGCTGCCCTGCGGCAGCAGTACCTGTCTGGTTCAAACCCAGGCATGCTGTGTGAGTGAGACACATTTCTGGGGCCCTTGGACCCCCAACCAACACGCTGCCACCACTCCCCCTCGCCCGCAGAGTGAGTGAGAACTTATGCTAGGTTTTCAGATTCAGCCCTAGCACAGACCTGGGGAGTGTATGAGAGAGCATCTCTGCTTCCCTACTTCCCTTGGCCCCTTCACATGAAACTCAGGCCTGGTATAAAGGCCTAGGGTAAAACTCTGCAACTGTAGTCCTTGCAGAGAAATTAGGGGACAGAACCACATGGCTAGTCCAAGAGCAGAAAATCTTGCCAGAGGGGCACAACAGGTTCGATCCCAAGGGCTACAGGAGGAAGGAACTGAGCACAGCAGACAGACCCAAGACAGGCACAAATGGATAAATTCAAACTTTCTGGATGTACACCTGAATTTCAGTAGGATAAAAGGATTTAACTACACCAAAGCTCTACAACAAAGGTCAGAAGATAGTGCTATACAAAATGACAAGGAGAAGGAGAAAATTTCAATATCAGACCCAAAGTCCACCCGTAAAAAGTGCAGAGGACACAAACACAGAACAAAGTGGGAATCATAAAGTTGAAATCAATGAATCAATAGCATCTGAAATAAAGAAACAACTGCAGAAAGATAGAGAGGAAATCAAATCAGAAATAAAAAAGAAATCTCTAAACAAATAGTATCACAACTAAAGAATCAAAAGCAGAAACATATGGAGAAAACCCAATATCTCCCCAGAATAAGTGCAAAGGACACTAGCTCAGCTGAAATATATGATTAATAGCATTGGAAGTGAATAAGCAACAGCAGAAAGGTATAGAGAACCTAAGAGCAGAATTAATTTCTGAAATAAAAAAAATCTCAGATTCATAGCACCTAAAGAATCAAATACAGAAACACATGGAAGAAAATGAATCTGAAAAAAAAAACAAAACTCTACAGTAATAGGATTCATAGCTTCCTCTAAAGAACACATCGATGAAAAAAAAAAATAGAGGAGATTAGAAAAATGACAGATTCCTTCAATGAGCAATACAGGAGAGAAACAGATTGCATGAAGCAGAGTCAAAGAGATACAGAGGAACTTAAAATCTCAATCACAAGGTTGTAAAACCATTTGAGTGAAAGTGAAGACAGAATTTCAGATCTTAAAGATGCTAGTGCAGCTAGTGAAAAGGTGAGAAAAGATCACTTAAAAACAACTAGGATGCGGCCAGGCGTGGTGGCGCATGCCTGTAATCCCAGCACTAGGGAGGCTGAGGCAGGAGGATTGTTGTGAGTTCGAGACCAGTCTGAGCTACAAAGTGAGCTTAAGGCCAGCCTGAACTGCACAGTGAGACCCTGTCTCGAAAAAAAAAAAAAAAAAAAAAAAAAAAAAAAACAACTAGGATGCAAGAAATAATAGATGAACAATGTGAGCCCTATAGGTATCAATGAGAAAGAAGGACTCAATACAAATGACAATTAAAAAAAAATATGGGCAGAATTGCAGAAAACTTCCCAAATATGAGGAAACAATCTGACATCCAGGTAACTAAAGCATACAGAATGCCAAGTAACCTCAACCCAATTATCACATTGAGACATATAATTGTCAAGATCCCAGAAATGCAGCACGAGAATAATATACTGAAAGCTGCTAGAGAAAAGAAGCAGATCACATTCAAAGGAAAACCCATCAGAATTATGGCCAAGTTCTCTTCACAAAAAATGAAGGAAAGAAGAGCATGGAGCAGAGTACTTCAAGTCCTCTAAGAAAGCAAATTCCAGCCCAGAACAATATACCCTGCAAAACTCTCTTTCAAGTTTGATGGAGAGGAGAAATACTTCCATGACAAAGAACAACTAAAGAACTTCATGATAACAAAGCCATCACAAAGCTACTGAAAGATGTTCTAGAGAGTGATCAAAATGATCAGAATTCTACCAATGGGAACAGGAGAAACCCACTAAATAGGACAAAAAATTAAACACAGGAGAAAAAGGAGTAAACAAGAGCAGGTAAATAACATGTGGAGCTTAAGTCAATACATCTCAATTATAACCATCAATGTAAATGAACTAAATCCACCAATTAAGAGAAATAGACTGGCACAGTGGATTAGGAAACAAAATCCAACACTATGCTGTATACAAGAAATGCTCTTAACTCATAAAGAAATTTATAGGCTGAAAGTCACAGCATTGAAAACAATACAACACACCCCAACACACCAGAAAAAGAGCAGAGGTAGCAATCCTGTTCTCAGACAGTCTCAAGTTCAAACAAACAATAAAGCAAAGTAAAGAAGGCCACTATATACAGGTTAGGGGAAAAATTGAAGAGGAAGAGGTAACACTGATAAATAAGCATGCACCAAACACAAGAGCACCCAAATATATAAAACAAATCATAATGGACACGAAAAAATCTAATATCCAATACTAGAATCTTTTTTTTTTTTTTTTTCAGGAGGATCTCAAATTTATTTTTTTTATTTTTGTTTTATTGAAGTATAAATATCAATGAGACAGTTTTAACATACCTTGATCCAATACTAGAATCTTAATGGGAGACCTTAACACTCCCTTATCCCAAAAAGATGGGTGAAAGAGACAAAGAATAAGCAAAGAAGAAGCAGAACTGACAAGAGCTTGAAACAAATGGACTTAGTGGACATATACAGATTGTTCCACAAAAACACACCTTAATACACATTTTTTTCAGCTGCACATGGGTCAGTATCTAAAATAGACCACATATCGGTCCATACATCATGCTTAAGTACATGCAAGAAAACAGAAACTATCATAAATGACAAAAGAAATCAGAAAAAACCCTTAAATACATCGAAATCAAACAACACCCTACTCAGCAATCAATGGGTCACAGATAAAATTAAACAAGAAATTCAACAATATCTACAATTCAATGAAAATTCAAGCACGACTTATTAGAATTTATGGGATGTGATGAAAGCAGTTCTCAAAGGGAAATTTACAGCTGTGAACTCACACATTAGGAAAACAGAATGGGAACAAATAAAAACACTAATGCTGCACCTCCAACAATTAGAAAAGGAAGAGCAAATCAAATCCAGAGCCCAAAGAAGAGAAGAAATCACAAAAATTAGAGCAGAAATAAATCCAAATGAGACAAAGAAAACAGTTCAAAGAATTAACGAATCAACGAGCCGGTTCTTTGAAAGATTAAATAAAATCGATAAGCCTGTAGCTAACTTTATCAAAAAGAGGAAAGAAAAAATTCAAATAGAAGCAATAAGGAATGAAAAGGGTGTAATCACCAAGGACCCAGTGGAAATTCAGAAGATTATGAATAGCTACTATGAGAATCTTTACTCCCACAGAATAGAAGACACAGAAGAAAGGGACAGATTCCCACAAAGGTACAAATTAACAAAACTGAATCAACAAGATATAATCACTCTCAATAGCCCAATAACAAACAATGCGATACAAGATGTAATAAAAAAAATCTACTACAAAGAAAAGTGCAGGTCCTGATGAATTCAAGAAATTTATGGAAGATATATGCCCTATACTCCTCAAAATCTTCAAGGAAATTGAAAATAAGGCAATCCTCCCAAAATCATTCCTGGAGGCAAGTAATATACTGATACCAATGCCAGGGAAAGAAGCAACAAAAAAAGAGAACTATAGGCCAATCTTCCTCATGAACACAGATGCAAAAATCCTCAATGAAATCCTTGCAAATAGGAATACAGCAAATCATCAAAAAGCTCATAAACCATGAACAGGTAGGATTCATTCCAGGGATGCAAGGATGGTTCAATATACAAAAATCTATAAATGTAATAGAATATATCAATAGAACAAAAACTAAAAACCACATGATCATCTCAATTGATGCAGAAAAGGCTTTTAACCAAGTCCAACACTCATTCACGTTCAAAGGCCCTCAAAAAATTGGAATAGAAGGCCTCTACTTCAATCACATAAAAGACATTTATGAAAACACAATGTTTAACATAATTCAGAATGGGGAAAATCTGAAACCTTTACCTCTTAGATCCCATACAAGACAAGGATATCATCTATCACCCCCCCCATTCAATATAGTTGTGGAATCATTAGCCTTAGACATTAGACAAGAGTGAAAAATAAAAGGAGCAAGAATAGGTAAAGAAGAACTTAAATTATCATTATTTGTAGATGACATGATACTTTACCTGGAAAATCCAAAAAACTCTACCAAGAACCTACTAGAATTAATACAAAAATTTGGTAGCATAGCAGGATACAAAGTACCCAAAACTCAATAGCATTCCTCTACACAGATAACAAACATACTAAGAAGAAAATTGGAAAAGCAACACCTTTTACAATTTCACAGAACATTACAGTACTCTGAAAAAAGAGATCGTAGAGGATTTCAGAAAATGGAAAGATATTCCATGCTCCTGAATAGGAAGAACCAACATCGTGAAGATGGCCATACTCCCAAAATTGCCATACAGATTTAATGCAATCCCTATCATACTATTGCCAACATACTTCACAGACTTAGGGAAATCATTCCTAAAATTTATTTGGAACCAAAAAAGACCTAGAATCACAAAAGTAATCCTGGGCAACAAAGACAAGGCAGGAGGCATTACAATCCCTAGTTGAAACAGTACCACAAGGCTGTTGTGATAAAATCAGCATGGTACTGGCAACAAAATAGACCTGAGGATAAGGGGAATAGATTACGAGATGCTGAAGCCTCTATGAACACACTCAGCCATCTTACCTTTGACAAAGGGGCCAAATATTCTCACTGAGGAATGGTGCTGGAAAAAATGGCTACCTGCCGAAAACTAAAACTTGACCCAGATCTACCACCATGTACTAAGCTCAAGTCAAAATCTAAACATTAAAACTGAAACACTAAATCTCCTAGATTAGAAAGTAGGAGGAACTCTTGAAGACATAGGGGTAGGCAAAGTGCTCATGAACAAAAATGAAATCACATGGGTAACACTTGAAAGAATTAAGCACTGGGACCTCTTTTTATTGAGGAGGTTTTGCAAGTTAAAAGAAATTGCCAACTAAGTTAAAAGTAAACCCACAAATTTCAAAAAATCTCGACAATAAGTATTCAGACAAAGGTCTGCTCTCTAGAATTCATAAAGAACTAAAACACATTAGGGCCCCAAAATTTAAAGACCCAATACAGAAATGGGCATCCAAGGATGAAATTAAAGACGCGAATAAATGTATGAAAAAAAGCTCCGCATCACTAGCCGTCCATGAAATTCAAATTAAAACAACACTGGGATTTCATCTTACCCCAGAAAGAATGGCTATCATAAAGAAATGAACCAACAACAAAAGTTGGATAGGCTACAGGGAAAAAGTAACCAGTCTCCAATGCTGGTGGGAATATAGACTGGTGCAACCATTATGGAAATCAGTGTGGAGACTCCTTAAAAAACTAGGATTGGAAATCCCATTCAAACCAGCTATCCCCCTCCTGGAAATTTTCCCAGAAGAACTGAATACATCATATCATAGTGATATATGTGTACCTACGTCTATAGCAGCATAATTTCTGATAGCCAAATCTTGGAAATAATCAAGATGCCCATCACCTGAGGAATAGATGAAAAAGCTGTGGTATTTTCATACAATAGAGTATTACTCACCTATAAAGAATGATAAACTTGAAGCCTTCATGTTTATGTGGATACCACTTGAACATGTAAGTGAAATAAACCAGACACATATGTGTAAATATCATATAGTCTCCCCAATATAAAAACTCAAAGGAAGAATTACAAATAGGTATAACAGAAATAAAAGAAAAGCAAGAACTTAAAGATTAGACAATGAAGAGAGAGCAAGAAAATCTAGGAAACATGACACAGGCAAAGCTACACAGTTGTATATACCAGATGGGTAAGGCAATGATCCTGAAAATCTTCAGAAGATTTTCAAATCTAGCAGTTAATTAGAAGGATTCTCACCCTAACTATGTTTGCTGATACCTGTGAACTAAGCAATTGCACTGAAAATGGCAATTTGTAATACTAAGTTCATGCCTGGAGTGCCTGTCATTCTGGTCTTCTGAATACATGATGCTAGTCATGACACACTGGTTGCTGCTGTACTTCTCTCGTGTAGATATATTTTTTTTAAAGGAGAGGGGTGGAGAATGAAGGCAGGAGACAGGAAAAGGAATGTTGCAGGACTGTCCTGCTACAATGTTGTATATGGTTAGATTTCTAAATTTTGTGTAAATACATATAAGTGTTTATTCCTATTTGTAAAATATATGTTAATTTTAAAAATTTTTTTATGTTACATTTTGTAAGAACTTATAGTTTAACACATCCACACTTGATGAAAAATATGGGTTCCATGTTAAGTCTAAGATGCTTGATATTCAGACAGATAATGAGGTTAAGGTCAACAGCCTACACTGTAGGGTAACAACAATAAACTTCTCTTCCGGAGGGTTAACAACCTAAGTTTTCAGAGCAAAGATTAGAGAAAATGGAGGGCCGCAATGACAGCCAACATTTTGGCCCTAGCCTTTCAAGGTCCATTAAGACTCAGGACATAGGAGAACTGTACTGTAACATCATGTAACTCAGTGGTGTCTCAAATTTTCTCATCAACAAGACAATGGGGCCAAAGAGGAAAGTGATCAATGATGTACAGTGTGCCAAAGGAGAGTCACATGGAGAGAAAACCTTTTCTCAGGATTTCACAGAGAGCAAATTGGTCAAGCAATGGCCGTGACTCATCCACATATCTGACACAGACAATGGATATACAAACTTCAGTACAGGGTATCAGGATAAATCCTGAGGGGACTTGACTGACCTTAATCTGATACAAAGCTACAGTTCTTGTTACATAGGTCTTGCTTTATCTTGGTATTAACCATCAAACATAAAAGTATAAAAAGAGGGCTGGCAAGATAGCTCAGAGGTCTAAAGCACCTCTGAGGGACCGCGGTTCGATCCCCAGCACGACATGCCATGCCAGCCCCTCCCCCCAGGGGGGACTGAGCTGACTCCCCCCCCGCAAAAAGTATAAAAAGAAGCAAAACCATAGTATTTTGTTGTGCTGTAAAAGATTCAAATCAACAACTTCTGACATTGCCAGACAGATGGAAAACCTAATACTATTATGGATTACTAGACTACTTTAGAATTCACACACCTATAATATTTCAATGACAAAACTAAACAAAAATAGGGGATACAAATGAATGACCATTTTGTATCTGTATGTTCAAAATAGTTAAGATAGATATACAGCTACATTCTCTTAATTCAATGAATAGAGGAATCTGCTCTAATAGTGTTTGTAAATAGAATATCATGTCTGCATCTTGTACAACAAATAATCACTAAGAAAACAATATGCAATGTATTAATTATTGAATCTCTGCCACTATTTTGATTTGAAAATGTCTCATTGTTACTTGTTTTTCAATAAAAATTAAGGTAAAAAATAAATTTTAGGGCCCTAAATTTTTTTAAGTTTTTATAAATTCTAGATAGAAGACCTTTGTGAGTGCTTATTAGATAAGAATTTTTCAAAATTTGTGGGTTATCTTTTCATTTGTTGGTAATTTCTTTTGACATGCAAACTTCTCAATAAGAGGTGGTCCCAGATATTAATTCTTTCAAGTTTTACTCATGTGATTTAATTTTTGTTAATGAATTCTTTGCCTACCCCTATGTCTTCAAGTTTCTCCTACTTTCTCTTCTAGGAGATTGAGTGTTTCTGTTTTAATGTTTTAATCCATTTTGACTTGAGCTTAGTGCACGGTCGTAGATTTAGGTCAATTTTAGTTTTTGGAATGTAGTGAGCCAGTTTTTCCAGCACCATTTGTTAAAGAGGCTATCTTTCTTCTAGTTTGGCCGCTTTATCGAAGATAAGGTGGCTGCATGTGTTGTAGTTGCTTCTGCGTCTTCTAATCTATTCAGTTGATCCTTAGGTCTTTTTGCCAAGACCATATCGATTTTATCACAATAGCTTTGCAGTACAATTTCAGTTCAGGAATTGTAATCTCTGCTGCCTTTTCATTGATGCCCAGCAGTGCCTCTGCTATTCTAGAAATTTTCTGGTTTGAAATACATTTTAGCACTGATTTCCCTAGGTATTTGAGGTATATTGGTGGTATTTTGATATGGATTGCATTAAATCTTTACAGCAATTTTGGGCATATGGCCATCTTCACAATGTTGGTTCTTCCTATCCAGGAGCAGGGAATATCTTTCCATATTCTGAAATCCTGTACAATCTGTTTTCTCAGAGTATTGTAATTTTCACTGAAGAAATCTTTTACTTCTTTAGATCAGTTCCTAAGTTTTTCAATTTCCACGGTGCTATTATAAAAGGTATTGTTTCTCTAATTTCCCTCTTAGCATGTTTGTTGTCTGTACAGAGAAGAGCTATTGATTTTTAGGCACGGACTTTGTACCTTGCATTACTACTGAATTTATGTATTAATTCTAGTAGTATATTGATGTATTTTGGCTCTTAGAAGTAGAGTATCATGTCATATGCAAATAATGATAGTTTAACATTTCCTTTACCTATTCTCAATCCTTTCATTTCTGTCTCTTGTCTAATGGCTCTAGGTAATGTTTTTAGAACTATACTGAATAGGATTGGTGATAGAAGACATCCTTGTCTTTTACGAGATTGAGAGCAAAAGATTTCCATTTTTCTACATTTATAATTATGTTACCCATTGGATTGTCGTAGATTGGTTTTATAAGATTGAGGTAGAGGCCATCCATTCCAATTTTGTGTAGGATTTTGCACATAAATGAGTACAGGATTTTTTTTTTAATGCCTTTTGCACAACAATTAAGATGACCATGTCGATTTTTTGATTTGGCTTTTTTGCTATAGTGTATTACATTTATAGATTTGTGTATGTAGAACCATTGTTTCATCACTGGGAATAATCCCACCTGGTTATGGTGTATTCTTGATGATTTGCTCTATTCTATTTGCTAATATTTTATTGCGAATTTTTGCTTTATGTTCATTATGGAAATGGGACTGTAGTTGTCTTTTTCAATTGTATATTTCTCTGGTTGTCTTATCACTTCAATATTTCCCTCCAGGAATGATTATGGGAGGACTGTTTCCTTTTCAATTTCTTTGAAGAGTTTGAGGAGTGGTGGGAGTATATCTTCTATAGATTTCTTATAGAATTCAGCTGTGAATCCATTCAGGACCTGAACTTTTCTTCATCAGTAGGGTTTTTTTTTTTAAGTTTTGTTTGCTATTGGCTGTTATTGGGTTATTGAAAGTTCTTATATCTGCTTGATTCAGTTTTGGTAATTTGTATGTTTCCAGGAATCTGTCCATTTCTTTTGTGTCTTCAAATCTATGAGAGTAAAGGTTCCCAAAGTAGCTACTGATGATCTTCTGATTCTCCACTGGGTGTGGGGAGATTAATTGCTTATTGCTTGAAATTGAATTTTTCCCCTTTTTGATGAGGTTAACCAGGGGCTTATCCTTTTTATTCAATCTTTCAAAGAACCAGCTCTTTTATTCTTTAAGTATTTGTACTGCTTTCTTTATCTCACTTGAATTAAATTTCTGTTCTAATCTGTATAATTTGCTCCTGTCCTTGGGCTTTGGGTTGCAATTCATTTCTAAACATTTGACATGTAGCATTATGGTACTTGTTTCTATTCTGTTTCCCTAATGTGAGTCCACAGTTGTTAATTTCCCTTAAAGAACTGCTTTAATTGTATCCAATTTATTCTAATAAGTTGTGCTTGAATTTTCACTGAATTGTATTGAAATATTATTGAATTTCTTGTTTAATTTCATCTGTGACCCATTTTGTAATGAGAAGGGTTATTTAATTTCCATGTGTTTATGGGGTTTTTGTGGTTTCATTTGTCATCTATTTCCAGTTTCATTGCACTGTGTTCAGATAATAAGCATGGGATAATTTGTTTTCTTACATATACTTAAGTATGTCCTATGGACTACTATGCGGACCACTTCAGAAAATGTTCCATGTGCAGCTGTATTTGAGTGGAACACTCTGTATCTATGCACTAAGTCTATTTGTTCCAAGTTCTGGCTGAGTTCTACTACTTCATTGCTAATTTTTTGTCTGCTTGACCTATCTTTTTGGTATGAAGGGGTGTTAAGGTCTCCTGTTAAGATTGTGGTATTGGATATTAGATTTTTCATGTCTGTTAAGATTTGTCTTATATAGATGCTTGCTCCCATGTTTGGTGCATACATATTTATGAGTGTTACCTCTACTTCTTGAATTTTTCCCCTAACCAGTATGTAGTAGTCTTAATTTCATTTCATCATTCTTGGTTTTAAGATGAGACTTTCTGAGAACAGGATTGCTACCCCTGCTTTTTTTCTGAGGTGCTTGGGTATGTAGTATTGTTTCCCATCCTTTGACTTTCAGGCTATGAATTTTATTACGAGTTAAATATGTTTCTTGTAAACAGTGGATTATTGGATTTTGCTTCCTAATGCACTCTGCCAGTCTCCTTCTTTTGATTGGTGAATTGAGTCCATTTACATTGATGGTTATAACTCAGATGCATTGACTCATGATTGACATGTTACTTACCTGCTATTGTTTACCCCTTTTTTCCTTTGCCTTATTTGGTGTGTTCTTTCCATTCTCATTCATGGAATTGTGGTCATTTTGATCCATTTCAAGAATATCTTTTAGTAGCCTGTGTAAGGTTGACTTTGTCATCATGAAGTTCTTTAGTTGTTCTTTGTCATGGAAGTACTTCACTTCCCTATCACACTTGAGAGTTTTTGCAGGGTATAGCATTCGGGACTGAAGTTTGTTGTGATGGAGAACTTGAAGTATTCTGCTCCATGCTCTTCTTGATTTGATGGTTTGTAAAGAGAAGACAATCATTATTCTGATTGGTTTCCCTTTAAATGGGATCTGTTTTTTTTTTTTTTTCTGTAGCAGCTTTTAGTACATTGTTCTTGTGCTGTATTTCTGGGTGTGTTTTTAATTGGGTTGATAATATTTGGAGTTCTGTATGATTTATTACTGAATGTCAGATTGTTTCTCTGACATTCAGTAACTAAATCATACAGAACTCCAAATTTGGGAAGTTTTGTACTATTACTTGTGCTGACATTCTTTTTATATCATTTTATTGGCTCCTTCTTTCTCATTGATGCCTATTAGTCTCACGTTGTTTATCTTTGCATCATCTTGCAGATGTTGAATTATTTTCTCCAACATCCTAGTTGTACTTAAGACATCCTTTCCTACTTTTTCACTAGCTGCAACAGTGTCTTCTAGATCTGAAACTCCATCTTCATTTCCATTCTGACAGTTTTGCCAACTTATAAATGAGATTTTATTTTCCTGTATATCTCTTTCAGTCTGTTTCATGCGATCTATTTCTTTCCTATACTGCTCATTCAAGGATTCCATTGTTTTTCTATTCTCCTCTAATTTTTATCAGTGCCTTGTTTAGAAGAAGTTATTAATTCTTCTATTATAGTTATCCTTTCTTTTTGACTTTAGAATTTTGTGATCTGATTTTCCCTATACCTATCTGCAGTTGTTTCTTTACTTCAGATGCCATTAATTCAGAGATTGCTATTTTTTACTTTAGAGGTTATTTCTGATCTGATTTCCTCTATGCCTTTCTATGTTGTTTCTTTACTTCAGTCGCTATTAATTTAGACATTAGTGCTGTGTGATTCCCAGTTTCTTCTATGCTACTGTCTCCTACATTTACTCTGGATAGACTTGGGGCCTGAGATTGAATTTTGGACCTTCTGTTTGTCATTATGTATAACATTGTTCACTGACCTTTGATGTGGAGATGTGGTGCAGTTATATCCTTAGCACCAACTGAAATTCATACCCAAAAGAGATTATATGATGATGCTCACCCAGAACAAGTGCAGAGAGCACTATTCCAACTGATATATATGAATTAACAGCATCTGAAGTAAAGAAATAACAACAGAAAGATCATGAGGAACTCAAAGCAGAAATAAGTTCTGAAATCAAAAAAGAACTTTTTGAAGTCATACGATCTGAAATACCGAAACAAGTCCAGAAATATACAGAGGAAATCCAACTTGGAAGAAACACAGCAGAAAAAGAATTAATAACTACCTTTAAAGAAGACATAGATAAAAAAAATTGAGGAGATCAGAAATATGATGGATTCCTTGAATGAGCAATACAGAAAAGAAATAGAACACATGAAACACAGTCAAAGAGATATAGAAGAACTAAAAATAGCAATCACGAGTCTACAAAACCGTCTGAGTGAAAGC
>PVKA01029851.1:0-27892 GCA_004027165.1 Ctenomys sociabilis
TAGCTCAAGGGGCTACTGCTGGCAGAACCCCAAGGAGCCTCAGGATATCATGGGGTGAGAAGCAAGGAGTGAGAGAGTGTGTGTGTGTGTGTGTGTGTGTGTGTGTGTGTGTGTCTTGTCTTCTCACCTTCTCCCACAAAGCCAGCAGGCCTAGATAGGGGCCGCACCCTAAGGACCTTGTCTAACCCTCACTTCTCCAAAGCTCCCACCTCAGGGGCTACCCAAGCCATGTCCAAAGCACAGTGACAAAACCAGGCAGCATGGACAGCATGGATTTGTCCCTCCTATCCTGGGCCTCTGGAAAGGTGATGTGGTCCAGTTGGTTCCTCCAAGGCCTCACTCCTGGGCCTGCAAACTGCACCCTCTCCTTGGGTCCCATGTGCGTGTGTGTCCCAATCTCTTCCCCTAGGGACACTGTTCACCTTGGATTGGGCCCAGCCTGGGGCCCTCGGAATCTGATCCCCTTCCTGAGGGCCTGTCTTTCAGGACAAAGTCTCTGTGGTCCTGGGCAGCCATCGGTCTTTGCTGGGGGTAAGGAGCTCCTAATGGCACAGCTGGAGCTAGAGATGGGCTCAAGTGGAATCAGGGCTGCACTGGCACAAGCAGAGGGGCCGGTTGTCCCGGCAGTGCCTTTCCCAGAGCCACCCCTCCCTGAAGGCCGTGGCTCTAGAGAGGGCTGTCCATCTCTGTCCCCAATGTGCCCGTGGTGCTAGGCAGGGCCGGGTGGAGTCAAGGAAAACACAGTTGGACTTAGCCTTGCTCAGCATCTCCACCTGTAATCCAGTGATGGCCCCCAAGAAGCCCTTGAGCCCTCTGGGCCCAAGCCACGTACACAAGGGGCACATTTCCCAAGACCCAGGGTGCCCTTCTCTCATGGTGGCAGAGAAGAATTGAGGCCTGGAGTCTAGTTTGGGACTGGCCGGGCTGCTGGGCCCAGGGGAAGAAAGCCCTAGCTGTTTTAGGGGATGGCGTTCTGCCCTGACCCAGGGCTAGATTTGGCCCTTCTATTGTGTATGAAGGAAAATTCCTGTGGGAAAACTCATTTGTGCAGAGCCCCAGCCTCGCCAAGGTCGGAGACCAAGGGGCACACACTGTCCATCTGTGAGCTGCTGCAAGGGGCACCGCGCCTGAGCCCAACTGCGTCCACTCTGTACAGAAGCTTTGTCTCTGGACAGTGACTCAGCGGCTCTCTCGGGGTGACATCCACACCAGGTCTCCCCAGCACATGGTCCTGGACCTGGCCCCACATCCTGGCCACCTGGGAAGCATGAGGCCAGGCAGCTCCAGAGCCAGCTGGCTGGGGTAGGGGGGACACAGACTCAGGGAGGCCCCTGCTCCCTGCCAAGTGCAGCTGCCACAAAAGGCCGTTGTTTTCCACTCCGCCCCCTGGGGCTGCTCCGAGTTGGCAAACCAGGGCCTCAGCTGTGTGGCTTTCCAGGGAGAAGGGAAGCCAAGAGAGCCGGGAGCCCACGGGCTGCAGCTGTTGCGCAGATGGAGGGAGGCCCTAGTCTGGGGACCTCGGCCCTCTGCTTGCAGAGTTCGTGGTGGAGCTACCGCCCCCTAGTGGACTTCTGCACCATTACAGGCAGAGGCAGAGAGACCTCCATGTGTTCCAGGGCAGTGACTCAGGTGCCCGGCAGAGTAGGGGCTGGGTGATAGTACAAGGGACAGTGTTCCTTGCATCCGTGCAGCACTGAGGCCTTTCAGGATCCCACCCCAGGTCACTATTTCCACCCACCTGGGAGTTGAAAGTGACCCTACTGACATATCCATGGCAGGTGGGCCTGTCATCTGAAAGGCTGGTGTCCAGCCACCTCTCAGCCTGACCCCAAGGGCATGGCAGAGCTTTCTTGGACAGCGTCTGGAATCTGGGTAGCACCTCAGGTGGCGTGAGGCTCTGAACAACCCCCGGTCACAGATGGCTGCCTGAGGACAGCACCAAGGTCCCTGTGCCCCACCCCTGCCCAAGCAGCTGCAAGGCTCGATGACTCATGGGGTCCCCCTGAAATACCGAGCCACGGACTCGGGAACCCGGGTGCCTGGGCCACTCTGCTCTGTGTCCTGCATGGCTGTGGCGTCTTTAGGATGAAGCTGGCTGTGAGGACCGCACCTCGTATGTGGAACAGAGGCTCCTCCAAAGAGGCTTCTGGAAGCAGGTTTTGCCTTTCTTTTTTTTTACAATTTTTATTTTATTTGTCCATGAACATAATGAGCACGTTGCTCATGGGGATCGGTGTGTGGACACAACGCAGCCTAACTTTACCTCTTCTCTCTTCTCTCTTCTCTCTTCTCCCTGCCCCTGTCCTCTGTCTCTTGCTCCTTCCCATTTGAGAAACATCTGTCTCTTCGATTCCCATCACTTCTCTTTTATTTGGTTCTTCATTTATGTGGGCTTCTCACCGAAGAGAACCAAAGGACACCGAAGCGTGTGTCTCAAGATGCATTTGTTTCCTACAGATGACTCGGGTTGAGTGTGGGCTTTCAGAACTGAACGCCTACTGCACAAGAAAGAACAGCATTCGTCTTCGCCCTCTGCCCCGTGGGGGACACCGTGGGACACCCCCCCCCCATGACAGCCCCTTTGATCCAGGCCTTCCAGCTGCTGGAGCTGGGGAAGTGAACCTCTATGCTTTGTCTCCACCAGGCCCCAAATCTTGTCATAGCAGCCCACTCATACAAAGAAAGCAGGTAAATAACTTCCTGGCTATTTTAATGGTGTTCTCCACAACATGAACCTCACCTTTTTCACCATTTCTTTTTATTTTTCTCCCATTCTCTCAAAAACTTTTAATAGGATTTTTCAAATCCTAAGGCATACCATGTCCATGTATTTGATGGCCTTGGTCGCTAGGACTTTATATTTCTTTGCATTTCTAGTAGCCCAACTTAAATGTTTTTAGTCATTATAAAAATATAGCAAAAGCGCATCTTGGAAAATAGACATGCAACCAAAGCTTGATAAAACACGAGACCTCAGGAGCTGAGAGGGGCCCACTACTAAGTGTATGCCCACCCCCCAAGAAACTGGTGTTCTGTATCACAGATTATTTTTGCCTAGATTTTCAAATTTACATACAAATCATGCTGGGCTTCCACCGCAGTTACACATTGATAAGTGTGTTATCAGGTGAAAATATCATCAGTAGAAACTTCCTTCAATACACGGGACCATGACCCCACACTGTGGAGCATCGAGGTTCCCTGGTCCATGCCCTGTGCCAGGCCTAGCACTTGCTGGGTGGGAGCGGGCACTGCATGGCCAGCATCAGTGAGGAGGCCGAGCTGAGGGGCCAGGGTAGCCTTGTGGTTCCCGGAAGGCTTGCTGCCTGGCTAAGGGAGCAGTACCAGCCTCAGAGAGAAATCAAGCCCGCCATGGATGGGGTGTCACACACAACAATCCATGCCCGTGACCAGAAAGGCGCTTGCTTAGCAAGCAGTTTCAGGGGTCTCAAAACCAAGAGTGGCACAACCGCAGGTCTGGGCTCAGACACCCTGGGCAGGTTCCCAGGAGACCAGAGAGGCAGGGCCTCGTCCTGCACGCAGATGGAGAGGGGGGTGCATCCTGTGTCTGAGACCTGGGCTTAGGCCTGCCTGGGCCTGGTCCCCGAGTCCTGGTCCTCAGTGAGGCCGCATTTGGGCTGCTTAGGCCTGGAAGCCCACTCCTGCTAAGACCAGGACCCAGAAAGGCCCAGTGTCAGCCACATGGGGCGAGCCTTCTCTGGGTGCAGCTGAGCTTGGACCTTCAGGGTCCCAGGCCCTTTATAGACAGGATCACCCGGTCCTTCAGACCTTCTGCACAGCTAACCCCTCTTGGCTCTTGCGGGCTTCCCTGGTGTCTGGGAGCTGGGATGCAGGTTCTCAGGTCTGCAGCTCAGGCTTGTCTGGGTGACACTGTCCACTGCTGAGGTATCCAGCAGGTGCCCCGGGAGCAGAACCCCTGCACAGGCTCTGCTGACCACCAGCTAAGCACTTGCAGGCCAGGGTGAGCAGGCCCAGCAGTGACCTTCTGCCCCCCCGCCCTCAAATCTCTCATGCCACCTGGAGACAGGCTGATCCAGCCTCTGAGAGCCACGTGCCATCTTGGGTGCCTCCTGCTCCCCGGGAGCAGCGGACCAGATGGCTCCCCAAGAAGGTTCTCTGCCTGCCTCCACCCACTGCCCGTCTCCCTCCCCAGGTGCAGGTCACCACCAACTGTGCCCTCAGCACCCCAGGACACCCTTCACCCAGAAGGTGTGAGCCCCGCAGTCCTCTCCCTGTGCCACCAGGACCTACACCCATAACTCCAGCACCCTCAGCCTGCCACAAGGGTCCAATATCAAGGCTGACTGAGAGTGAGGGGTCCCACAACCCCACATATCCCACACAACCTGCCCAGGCAGCAAGAAAAGGAGAAGCAGGGTTAAAGATAATACTCTGCCCCTACCAGTGAGCAAAGCCCTGCTGGGATCGGACCTCAGGCCACAAAAAGCGCCACTCACTGTACTGTACTCTAGGAAACCACAGAAGATGGAGCCGGGAGGAAGGAGGCTTTGGGGGAAGTGCAGAGCAATGGAAAGTGCATTATAGGAAAGAAAGTATCTTCTGCTTGGGCCAAGAAATCTTTGTCAGAAATAGAAAATGCAGGGCATAGATATTGCATCAAAACCCTGCTACCCCTGCATGGGCATAGCAGTTTTGCTCATTCATTTCCTCTACTAATTTAACAAGACAAAGAGCCTCACATTTCATACTGAAATAGAAACCCTCCGGGACTCTCGGGGGACTATGTAATGGTAGTAACAGCCGGCACCTTGCCAGGCACGCTGGAGGGACAAACATTGCCCCACCTCACCCAACGCAGGTGTTCACCCCAGTCACTGTGAGAGGTGCTGTGCTTGGTAGGCCCCGAAGGGCTCTAGCTTAGTCAGCGGGGCTTTTCCAGTGTGGGGGGCCACCTCTGAGACTGTGGTGGTTTACACGTTTCCTCCCTTGTCCCTAGATTGTGGGGTCAGAAAGGGGTTTGCTTGCTGTCTCCTGACTGCCTGGGGCTTTATCCTCATCTGGAGAGGCTGGGTCAGCCTTGGCCCCCGACATCTGTGGCCCTTTTCCTAGAACCATCCCAATGTGACTGATAGCACCCTAAACAAGTTGGATAGAGTCCACCCACCACTTCAGTCTCTGCACCGCTGTCCCAGGCCCCTCCAAGCGTGTGTCAAGGGAATTTTTTCCCGCGCTGTTGGTACATGTCTCGGTTACTCTTTTCTTGCTGCTGGGACAAATACCTGACACCCAGAACTAATGAAGGAAAGGTTTGTTTAGCTCACGGTTAGCAGAAGTTTCCGTCCATACTCAGCTGGCTCCAAGGCAGAGCAGCACATGGCCGAGGACAGCAGCTCACGGCAGCGGGAAAGAGCAAAACAGCAAGAGCAAATGGGAGAAGCAGCGGCAACAAAGGCTGCAGAGAGCAAGTGTGTCTCTCCTGTATTGCACTCAGGCCGTCTGCCCCAGGCTAGGGGTAGCTCTCACACCCATAGTCCCAGCACTAGATTATCACATCTAATAGAGTTTGTAATTAATCACAAACTCTAGCAGTCGGCCACATAACTGCATGAGGCTTTGGGGCGACAACTGGACACAACCACAAGCGCACATCACAACAGACCTTAACAGGGTTTCTGTGTCTGCTCCCTGCTCCCTCGTTCCCATTCCCCAAGTGACAGGAAATCATCCCAGTGAGGCTGAGCCTGAGGGTGCACAGGTCTCCAGAGAGTCCCTGCAGACAAGATGGGAAGAGGGGACAGAGACACTCTCTGGGGACACGTCCACCGTTGGCTTCCAAGATTTAGCTATAGTAGTCCTGCTACTGTAGACATGGGTGGTGTGAATCTCTGCAGTAGAAGTCTTGAAGTTGTTTTGGGAATAACTATAAGGAGAATGAACGGGTTGAGTGCAATGGGTTTTTTGAGGAACCTCAATCCTGTGCTGATTTCCGTAGTGGTTGTACTAATTTACATTTCGACCAACAGCATAGACTTTTTCCTCACAGACTCACCAGGATTTGTCATTGTTGAATCTCTTGATGGTGACTGTTCTTATGGAGCAAGATGAAATCTCTGCGTTGCTTTGGTTCGCATGTTTGTAACGGCCCACAAGAGCAAGGGTTTGTCCCCCCCGGCTTCCCATCCTTACCTTCCATTAGGGTGCAGCTCTTATTGTCGCCACAAGAGGGCAATGTTGCCCTGAGCCAAGTGAGGCTTCTGCCCAGGGAAGGATTTGATTTGCAGTCTGAGGGATCAGAGGATCTCTGCAGGATCAGAGGCCTACAACTTCAGAGCTCATGGAGGAGACAGTGCAAGGGCCAGGCTCTGTTGGGGCTATGCAGAGCATGTGGTGGCACCAAGGAAGCGGGTTCCTTCTCCTCAGGGAAAAAAAACCTGCTACTGGGCTGGGCAGGAACTGGTTTGGTCAGGCTCTGCAGAGCCAAGTGCTGGAGTGTGGAACCGAACACCAACTGCAGACTGCACTGCACACTGGCCTGTGCTCCACACTGTGCAAGCGCTGGCCAGGCATGACACATTGGTGATGCCGGACACACTTTCCCAAGCCCACATTTAGTACGTAGAACCCAACAAAGAACACAAGGTGTGCACTCCTCTCTGGGAAGTGTCACACAGGCACTGTCCTGTTGTGATTTCTGGATGACAGTTTGGGGCCCCTGTGAGCAGGTACAATATTGGAAATGTGTGCCTGCGAAGCTTGGAGCCCAGGGCCAGCCCCAGACACAGGGCACGTAGTTAGGGGTCTGGGGCCCCGTCCTTCCCTGACCTGAAGGCTTGGCCAGGATCCTCGCCTCTCTGCCTCCTACTGTGCCACCCTGAAGCCTCACCTAGGAGTCTGCTCTGTCAGGGAGTCTGTCAGGGAGCCCTGGAGAGGCTATTTCTCCGAGAAGAAGCAGAAGTGATTGCCTGGTGGCTGGGCAGATGCATAGGTGATAAAATTGTACCAGACTCAGCATGGGCATAGCGCGCACGGAAACTGAACTAGTGGCTCTGAATCAGCTCGGTGCTGGGTGCCCATGGCCATCTCCTGACTCTCCTGACTGTGTAACTGTAGTTTCCTGAGATAGTTCTGTTGCAGCCAGACATGGGGGTGCACACCTGTCACGCCAGCAGCCTGGGAGACTGAGGCAAGAAGACTGCAAGCTTGAGCCCAACCTGGATAACATAGCAAGAGCCTGGTTTAAAATTAAAAAGGGGGGGACCAGGGAGATGGCTCAGTGGAATAAGCGCTTCCCTGGCAAGCATGAAGGCTGAGTTCAATCCCCAGTTCTGCAAAAAATAAAAAAGGGTTAGAAATGTAAAGCTCCTGGATTGAGGACCAATACTGCCCATCCCCAAAAGATCAGAAGGACACGGTGCCTGTTTATAGAGTCAAAAAAGCAGACGTGGTGGGAGCCTCTTCAAGCATCTCCGAAGAGTCTGGGCCCTTGTTGTGGACGCCTGGCGTGAAAGTGAGTTGCTATCACGTCTAAGATTAAGTTACAAAGCAACCCTGTCTGAGCCAAATCAGAGGGGCCTGGTTCTTCCCTTTCCCGCTGGCAACCAGTAGAGGGCGCACGTTCATTGACAGCTGCGCACTGGCCTGGATGCCCCACAGGAGCTCCGAGAAGATAGCTGTATAGGCCCCTCCCCCAAAGGCTTGCATTTACAGTATTATAGAGCAAGCAGTCGGCTTGAATCTGGACCAATCAGCAGCCTAGGATTCAGACCAATCATCAGTCTCAGATTTGGACCAATCACAGGTCTGCTGTTATTATATAAGCAGCACCCGGGGCACTTACTCAGGTTGTTCTAAGAGCAAATTTTGCATTGTATGTTTGCTCTGGTGCAACCCAAACTCTGTCTAAATAACATGCTGCTGTGGTAGCCCCGTAAGTTTTGTGACCTATTTTGTAGACAGATTGGAAGATTCTGTGCGTTTGGGATTTTTACCTGTAGTGTGGGCAGAGTGGGTTGATTTTTTAAAAGAAGAGTGAAAACTAGAGGCTGTTAGCCCTGGCAACAGGGACCTGTCTCCGGGTCAGTCACACTGAGGGACATTTGGCAGTGTCACTGGCATGGGGGGGGCATGGTCCCTGAGATGACAGGGACGTGTTGGAGCCCCAGGGCTGTGACACTAAGGACCCCCAGGGCTGTGACACTAAGGACAGAGAGTTAGAGACCCCCAGAGCTGTAACCCCAGAGCTGAGAGCCACTGGCACTCAGAGCCAGGAGCCTTTGCCCGTCTATGGAGCAGAAGCAGCTTCACCTCGGGGCGAGCACTGTGACCTCCTCCCTGCACGCTCATGGCACTCCTGAGCTACAGAATCCTAAATGCCGTACCCCGAAAGTTTGAAGGTGATTTGTTTTTCAGCTATTGCAGCTAGTAAGTGGGTTTATGCGGAAGAATTTCCAGAAGCTCACGGGGACAGGCCAGAAATGAAGAGCCTGCTTGTTCTATAGAGCACTGCAGGCTACTGATTGGCCCGAAGCGAAGGCTGCTGGTTGGTTCAAATTGTACACTGCAGGATGTTCCTGAGGCGGGGTTGGCGAGGTTCTGGTGACCGCCTGAGGAGTGAGGGGTGGGAAGGCTCCTTACTGCACACTCTGAGCCTGGCAGTGGAGACACAAGGGAGTGCACTGGGTTTTCAATAAGGAGGCAAACACTGGAAACAGAAAAATACTGGGCTGTGTGCAGGGAACCATGAACATAGCCAGGGGAACAGAGGCCAGGCCCCACCCCCACCTTCCACAGGGACTGAGTGGTGAGGATGGCTCAGAAATGGGTCCCAAGAGCTCTGCGCACAGCCCCTGTGCACATGGCACGCTCGTGCTGCACACGTCACACCACACGCATGACAGATCACACTGCACACCGCACACGTAACACACACGCACCTATTTGCGAGCCCCACACACCTTGCACACACAAGAGTCCTGATTCTCCTCCTCCTCTGCCTGCCCATCCACATCCAGACCCCTCAGGAGAGTAGGACAGTGTGAGGCTGGGCTCCCTGGAGGAGATGATGCCTGCGCCCAGGCCCTTTACCTGATTGAAAAGAGCAGGATTTCCGGCGTGTGCAGTTTTGGGGTCTGTCCCTGCTAGAGGGAGAGCAGTGGGGAATAAAGGGAGCTCATTCCTCTGCGCCCCAGCCTCCTGGAGGTGTGTGGTCCACAGCCACACTCACATGCCACAGCACCACTGGAGACACGTGACATGGCGCACAGCATCTGTGTTGCCAGGGTTGCTGACCAGGATAAGGTGTGTTTTCTGTGGCATCATCGAGACCTCAACAAGCCAGCGTGCATGTAGCTTCTCCCTTCTCACACTGAAGCAGCAGATGTGGGAGCCCTCCCAAAGAGCCAAGCCTGGGTCTCCTTTCAGCCTAGCTGAAGTCTCAGTCCCCAGCAGCACCCTTGATGAGTTCCTGCTCTCCGCTTCAGAGCTCAGCCCACTCGGGGACTCAGCCCCTCTATGTATTGAGGAACTCCGGGGATCCCTCTGACCCAACAGTGCTGTCCCTCTACCAGGCGGGACACTCAGCCACCAACTGTGGCTCCCCTAGGGACAGCATTTCCACCCCCTCCTCTGGACTTGGTCTGAGAGTGCTTTCACGAAGGCACTTGTGACCACAGGTCAATGGTTAGGACTCGCATCTGATCGACACCCCCCCCCCCCGGGCTGGCTTCTCATGTGCTGTGTCTCTGTGAGCTGGCAGAGTCTCCACAGGGGCCAGGGAAATGAACCCATCTAAATCCAGGACTCATCCGCGTTGGTAAACTGTGCCTATACAGGTTACAAACTAAATGCCTTAAGACAAAACTTTTTTCCCTGTGCACCAAGAATTGAACCCAGGGCCTCCATGTTAAGCTATGTCCCTATTCCCTTACACCTTCCCGCAGTGACTGGAGGTCCTAGCACTGAGTCCTTCTCTCTCTGGCCTGCTGAGCGTTGTCCCCTCTGCTGGGCCACTGTGTCACGCTAAGAGAGCAGACAGGAAACCAGTCAGAAGCCCATGGATGGAACCAAGCAGTGAGACACTAGCCAACCAGGCGTGGTGTTGCATGCCTGTCTCCCAGCACTCCAGGAGGCTGAGGCAGGAGGACTGTAAGTTGAGCCCACTCTCCAGGTACAATTGAGGGACTTGGTGAGACTATGTTTCAAAATAAAAAATAAAGAAAAGGGCTGGAGATATCACTTAGTGTAAAGGCCCCCACGACTGCCAGAACAAACAGATTAAAAAAAAAAAAAAAAGACATCAGCCAATTAAAAAACCCAATAGAGCTGGGGAGATAGCTAGGTGGTCTAAGCACCTGGCTGGCAGCACAAGGACCCAGGTTCAATCCCCAGTACCATATGCAATATAGGCCCTGGAACACAGGATACTCAGTGCCAACCACCAAAACAGGGAATGGTGGTGCATGCCTGTAATCCCAGCACCGGGGAGGCTGAGACAGGAGAATCACTATGAGTCTGAGCTGTGTGGGGAGACCCTGTACCATGATTTTTTTAAAATTATTTTTTAATCAAAGTTTGGAGGTGAGACATTGAAAGAATAAGGAAAAGCAGCTGCTCTCAGAATGCGAGCATCCTGGGCCCAGATGTTCACTCAGGAGCCAGAAGATCTTGAAGCAGGAGAAGGTGTGGACACTTGATCTTAGGAGGTCCTTGCGCGATACTGGCTTCTTTTCTTTTATTTCTTTTACATATTTGGTGCAGGGTCTCACTATGCAGCTTGGACTCTAGTGAGCCTCCTGTTTTTAGCCTCCCCACCACTGGGATTACAGGTGTTCACCACCACATCAGGACTCGGTTGGCCAGCTCAGCATGCCCTGGGGGAGGGACCAGTGCAGCATTCTGTGCTCACTGGCCTGTCTTTTTTTCTTTCTTTCTTTCTTTCCTTTTTTTTTGAGACAAGATCTCCTTATGTAGCCCAGGCTGGCCTTGAACTCACTATGTAGCCCAGGCTAGCATTGAACTCATGGCAATCCTCCTGCCTCAGCCTCCCAAGTGCTGAGATTACAGGCGTGTGCCACCATGCCCAGTTGATACTGAAGTTTCTGCCTTCTAGTGTGAATAAACAAACTAGACTAGTTTACTAGTCTGTGGGTGAGACTTAAGTAATGTTGCTATGTGTGCAGAATGGCATACTTATTTTTGAAGCAAAACCTTGTCTTAATTACAAAAATCATGTTTCTACAAAATTTAAGGAAAGCATGCATAAAATGGAAGAATTCCTTTTTGATTTCATATTAACAGTAACTACTAACTGATTTGAACGCTTCCTTATGCAAATATAAACACATCAACACATGCCCCCTGGCCACCTTTAACACCCATGGTGAATGAACTTGTGTGACATCTGTCCCTAAGCTCCTTCCCCTGGCCTCTGGATTCTGCCTCCTATGGGTGAAAGAAGGGACACAAAATAGGAGACAGGTGACATCTTGGGAGACAAAAGGTGAACACCATACAGCTCAAAGGGAAAATGGAGAACACTTGAGGGAAGCCTTTCAGTGGGACTTTTCTGATAACAGTAGAAACTCAAAGTGGAGAGGGCAAAAAGAGGTAGTTTAAGGATTCAGCAGAAATAACAATGGAGGCACGGAGCTGGAGTTTGAATCAGCACTGTATCTAGATGTCGGACTATGTCCTTGGGAATAAAGCTTTTATTTGACATTAAAAAAAAAAAATGCAATCATCAGTAGCTTTTTAATTTGTTTTGTTTTTGTTCTAGGAATTGAACCCAGGGCCTTCAGCCCTTTTTTATTTTGAAAGAGTCTCACCAAATCAATAAATTCCCCAGGGTGGGCTCAAATTTTTCACTCTCATGCCCAGAAGTTAGTAGCTTTTTAAAATAAAAAATTTAGGGGCCGGGGAGATGGCTCAGTAGAATAAGTGTTCATCTGTCAAGTGCAAGGGTCTGAGTTCAATCCCTGGTTCTGCAAAAAATAAAATAAATTACCTGAAATCCTAGCACTCAGGAGGCTGAGGCAGGAGGATCACCTTGAGCTACATAGCAAGACACCCTGTTAACAATTCCCCCACCTGAGTTTTTCTTTAGAGATCAGTGTAGATCCATATGCAGTCGTGAAAGAGACCTTGGCCCAGTCTTTCTGCTGGTGAAACTTCACAAAATAGGGCCTGGGAGATAGCTCAGTGGCAAAGCACCGCAGTCCCGTTTCCTTTTCATCAGTGTGAGTTTGTGCTGAGTCCTCCAAATGCACCCCTTTCTGTGTTCAGCATCTACAGCCAGAGTGGAGACCCCAGACAGTGTCAGCCCCACGAGCGCCACCCTTGTCTTCTGTTAACCCACTTAGATCTTTCCTTTTGGGGATTGACTTTTTTTTCTTCACTCAATAGAATTTCCAAGGGCCGGCCAAATAGCAGATTAAAGCACCTGCAAGTGGGTACAGGGGCCAGGGGTTCAATACCGGGCCTGCTATGCAGGCCCTGCCCCCGGGGCCTGTGATCCCAGCTCTCGGGAGGCCATAAACAGGCGGATCACTATGAGTCCAATCTAGTAGTGAGACCCTGAAAACCTTGTAGACACCTTCCCTAAAATACAAAAAAAAAAAGAAAGAATTTCCAGGAAGCTCATCCAAACTGTGCACATTCCTGCTTGTCCCCTGTTATTCCCAAGTTGGATTCCAGAGCACACATCTGTCCCAGCTAGCTAGACCATGCCCTGCTGTGGGTCATCTGGCCGATGGGTACTTGAGCTTTGGCAAAACTCCTGTGACCATCTGAGTGCAGGTTCACATACAAACCTATGTGCCATTTTTCTGGGGTGAGTGGCCAGGGCTGCAGTAATTGGTCGTATGACAGCGGTGCACCTAGTTTTAAGAAACAGCCAAACCAAGGCAAGAGTGACTATTCCCTTTGACATTGTACCAAGGCAAGTGAGGTGTCCTATCTCCCTGCACGCTCACCAGTATTTGAAGAAGTTGCTATCTTTATTTTAATTGTTCTGATAGATGTGCAGCATTATATCATGGCAACAGTTGACAGCTCTTTATCTTTTTAAAATGTATTTCTAGTGCTAGAATTTGAACCCAGGGCCTTCCCACTGAGCTACATCCCTAGCCCTCATTTATTTTTGTTTTGGGACAAGGTCTCACTAATTCATTATGTTGCCCATGCTAGGATCAAACTGCAGTCCTCCTGCCTCAGCCTCCCAGAGTGCTGGGAATTACAGATGTGTGCCAGTATGACTATAGTTCCTAACTTTTTGTTGTTCTTGTTCCTAACATTTTAAAACTGAAACTAGGATGAATACTTGCATACCTAGATTTATACTACTTGACTGTATAATCGCGCTCCTTTATATGAATGTATCACACTTTATTTAATCATCTTCCAATTGTTACTCATTTATTTAATATTCTGCTACTCTAAAATACATGTACTTTTGAATATTCCATATTATAACTTATAATGCCAACATATATATATATATATATATATATATATATATATATATATATATATATACATACATACACTCAATAGCTAAGTCTCTGGTGTCTGTTTGTGTGCTTTTGTGACTAACTTTCTGAAGTAGAATTGCAATGCAAAGGCACGTGTCCAGGGCCAAGGAGATGGCTCAGTAGAAAGCACTTCCTGGCAAGCACAAGAGTCTGAGTTCAATCTCCAGTTCCACCAAAAAATACAAAATAAAAAAAATGTTAACATAACTTTGGCTGGGAAGATGGCTCAGTGGAATAAGTGCTTCCTTGGCAAGTACAAGTGCCTGAGTTCAATCCCTGGTTCCGCAAAAATAAAAAAAAATTTTAAAAAATTTTTTAAAAGGCACATGTACAGCAACTCTGACAGATTGGTGGGCTGCAAAATTGTCTTCCAGGAAGTTTTTAACCACTGTACACTCCCAACGAGACCGCTGGAGAATGACCGTTGCCTTGAGTACTATACAGTTCTTTGTATAATTTATTTAGATTTTCCCCAGTACTTTAAATGAAAAGTGGCCTCTTCAAGCTGGCCCCACCCTGGGAAGCACGCGTGTAATCCCAGGACTGGGGAGGCTGAAAACAGGAGAATCACTACAAGTTTGAGCTGCATAGTGAAACCCTGTACCAAATACATAAAAATATTTTAAAAAGAAGAAAAAGTGGCCTCTTGTTATTATTCTAGTT
Organism: Ctenomys sociabilis; assembly: GCA_004027165.1. Lineage (NCBI taxonomy): Eukaryota > Metazoa > Chordata > Mammalia > Rodentia > Ctenomyidae > Ctenomys > Ctenomys sociabilis. The sequence goes on from PVKA01029851.1 coordinate 14,172, forward strand.
TGTATTTTTACTAATGGGGCATGTACACTTTCATGTTACTATTAGTTTATATTTTATGTCTCTCATTTATTATGCCTATTATATTACTTTTTTATCTTTCTATTTGATTGTCTTCTCTTCTTGATTTTTGTCTCTAAGAATGTTCCATCACCCCAAATTTTATTTATTTTTTATTTTCTTGTATTTTAGGGAAGGGTCTACAGGGTGTTCAGGGTCTCACTACTAGACTAGACTCGTACTGGCCCGCCTGTTTACAGCCTCCTAAGAACTGGAATTACAGGCACATGCCACCACACCAGTCTCAATTGCCATCTCAGTGTGCCCCAGGGGTGGGCCTGGCACAGCAGGCCAGTGGATCAAACCCCTGGCCCCCTTCACCTGCTTGCTGAAGGGCAGACTGGAAGCTTTAATCCGCTGAGCTAGTTCCAAAATTTTAAAAAATATTCTTATTTGCTGGGCATGGTGATTCACACCTGCAGCCACACTGCCAAGGAGGCTGAAGCAGGAGGATCACCATGATTTTGAGGCTAGCCTGGGCTGCATAGTAAGACCTTGTCTCAAAAAGCAAAACCCCTTTTGACACCTGGAGCCATGTTGTATTTAAAATTTATTCCTATTCCTGATGCAAAGCAGAGATTGCAGCAGAGGGGCTGAGACCCAAGGGCTCAATCCATGGCCCCCTAGGGACAGCCTCCGGCCAGGGAACACATTGTGCAAGGGACCAGTGTCCACTCCCTTGACTGTCAACAGTGCATTTGGGGTGTGGCCTGCGCCATATTTGGGCTGTCCTGATGGGCTCCCTTCCAGCCTCGCTGTCTGCCCCTGGACTGATCCTCACCTGAGCAAGCCGCATCACCTGTGCGAGCCGCATCCCAGGTGCCCTCCTCGCTGCGTCTGCCTGCAAGGGATGCACCACCAGAGAAGCAGCTCTTCCGGGTGGACCTCAAAGGTCCCCATACTGTACAGAGCCACCCAAGTCCCCTAGCTGATAGATGTCACACTTCCTGGTGGTGGCAGCAGTGACTGCTGGTGGGGCATCTTCACTCCAGATCCTCAGAGTCCTGCAGAGGGACAGTCCAGGACACTGGGGACAGGTGGAGCAGGCCCTCAGCAGCCTCCCCCTCCCCCTCCAGGGACGCTTCAGTGTCAGGAGTTTCCTAACACAGTTGTGTGCTGTGTGTCAGGACCACAGCCTGGAGGACTTGCTTAGTTTAGTCTACTTGTTCTTTTCCTGCTTCCTCCAACTCGAATGTGCGCTCCATGAGGACAGGGCTTCTGCATATCCGTCCCTGATGTGTGCCTGGCACTCGAGACATTGCTGCTAGTTGAGCACAGTCTCCAAAGTAGCGAGACCCTGTTTCAGATATAAAAAATAAACAAGAGCTAGGGATGCAGCTCAGTGCAAAAGCCTAGAGCTTAATGTCCGGAGCCATAGGGCCTGTGGCTGAGTCATTCTAATTACTGTGGCATTTAGTACCTTGTGAAATCTGGAAGAGCCAGTCCCTCTTCATTCTCCTTTTATCAAACCTTTCTGGGATATTCTATTTATTCACTCACTTGTATGTGGCCCTGAAAATCAAGGCACAAATTTCTCTGCAAGATTTCATTGAGGCCCTAATTAAAATTACAGTTTACAGATTAACATGAGGAGAATTCGATATTGTTGCAACACTGATTCTCTGCATGGAGTAGCATAATACATCTCTCTCTTATTTGGTTATGGGACGTGAGATATATTTGTCATTATTATGTCTTCCTAATAGGCTACACGTTTCATCCCTATAAAATATATTTGCCTTTAGTAATTTATTTTTGAGGCAGGGTCTTACTGTGTAGCCCACACTAGCCTTGAACTCACAGTGATCCTCCTGCCTCAGCCTCCTGAGTCAGTCATCATTTTTGTTTCAAAGGGTGTTTTGTCTGATTCTAGCTCTTTTTTGGGTTACTGCTCATGGCCTTCACTTTGCATCTTTTTACCTCCTCCTTGTGTCTCTCACACTGAATAGTGTATCTTTGGCAGACAGCACATTGTTGGAGAATATTTTTTTTGTCTGTTCTGCCACTCTGTCTTTTGATTGAAGACAGGGTTTACTTACAGGTAGTGCAATTTCTTATAAGGTAGTGTTACACATAGATAAGTTATGCAGAAATATTGCAAGGGGTTGGGCCCTCAATGGAGCCAGTGCAGAAAAAGGAGACATTGCAACTGTGCAGGAGACAAGCACCTCCGCTGAGGGCCAGACCTTGGGACAAAAGATGAAACCAGCTCACCCAGGATAAAGGCAGTGGTTGATAATCTAAATAGGTATCCCTGACCCAACCCCCTCCAGGAAAAGCCCCTGTTCTGCTCCCTGCCCACTTGCTTCATGACTTGCTTCCCCATTTGATTCCCATTTAATCCGTGTACCCTGAGCACTTTCACTCCTAAGTGTCCCACCTCACACCCACCTTATGAGTTCCCCTTTTTCCCACCTTGGACCCACCTCGCTTTGTGGTTTACCTCTATAGAAATCGCTTGAAAAGGCATTGTCCTTGGCAACCCACTCTGTCTGTCTCAGACAGCTTTCCTTCCCCCAGTAAATAGGTTCTGCTCTTAACCTCCATTGTTCCTAGAATTCATTCTTTGAGTTTTGAGAACTCGAACTTGTACCAGACATCTAGCAGGTTGGGAGTGTCTCTCCCCACGTGAGTGGGACTTATATCTGTCATCTGCCATTTATTTTCTGGATAGCATATATTTTGTATTTTCCTCAAAGTCTGACTTCTTTGGGGCTCAGTAGAGATGTTCTAGTGTTCATTTCATCAGTTCTTTTTTTTTTTTTTTTTTTTTGTCTTTTTGAGACAGGGTCTCACTATGCAGTTCAGGCTGGCCTTAAGCTCACTTTGTAGCTCAGGCTGGTCTCGAACTCACAACAATCCTCCTGCCTCAGCCTCCCGAATGCTGGGATTACAGGCATGCGCCACCATGCCCGGCTATCATCAGTTCTTTTCTCCGTGTGTGGTGTGTGTGCATGTGGGTGGTACTTTGGAACGAACCCAGCACCCTTGCCCTCGGCTACACTGCCCAGGTCTTTGGCTGTGCCTTCAATGAAGGGCAAACTGGAAGCATCCTCCTCTTTCAAAGAAGTCCTGAAGCTCTGCAGGGACACTGGGATCCCTCCCCCATGGGCTACATCCAACATGTTGGATACGCTCTTCAGATACGACTTTCGAGGCTGAGGTTGGAGAAGCACGGGACTCCATGGAGATGTTGGTACATAGGGGGGTGGAGAAAGTACAGCTCTGTGTCCAAGAACACTGCAGCCTTCAGAGGACAAAGCCTTCCTTTTCAATGAGAAAAGGGAAGTGGAGAGAGAATGATCTGCTCGAGATGCACCCATCCGTAGAGTGAGTGAAGAACAGGAGCTGTTGTGCTCAGCGGTCGAGGTCCCCAGGAGAGCTCCCTGATTATTTCCATCGAAGGCACAGAAGCCAGACACCATAGTTCAGGCCTGTAATCCCAACACTCTGGGAAGCTGAAGCAGGAGAATGGTGATTGTGAGCCCAGCCTGGGCAATTTAGTGAGACCCTGTGTCAAAATAAAAAAATAAAAAGGGCAAGGGCAGAGCCGGGCGTGGTGGCGCATGCCTGTAATCCCAGCACTAGGGAGGCTGAGGCAGGAGGATTGTTGTGAGTTCGAGACCAACCTGAGCTACAAAGTGAGCTTAAGGCCAGCCTGAACTGCACAGTGAGACCCTGTCTCAAAAAAAAAAAAAAAAAAAAAAAAAAAAAAAAAAAGGGCAAGGGCTGTAGCTCCAGGTGAAGTGGCCGGGCCTGGGTTTAATGCCCAGGACTTTGAAGGGAGAAGAAAAAAACAGGAGGAAGCAGAGGAGTGAGCACATCACTTAAATGTGGTTATGGATGCGAGAGAAGCTGAGGTAGTAGAAGATAAGGCTCTCCAGAGGTGGCAACGGCCAAGAGCCACCATCTCCTAAGCTGGAGGGGACAGAGAGGAGGCAACATCAAGGGAGGCAAGGGCTGGGGTCATGTGGCTGCCCTGCCCAGCTGCAGGTGGGGCTTGGGGACCTGTGACAGCTGCCACAAGGTGTGCCCAAAGTGAGAGCCCTAAGAACACACAGCTCCACCTCCTTCCTCTGTCTCTCTGCTCCTCTGGATGCCTGGAACCCCCAGGGGACCCGGAGCCCAGAGGCCAGGTGGATCTCAGGAAGGAACAAGGGACAGGGCCCAAAGGCAGGAGCAGCTAGAGAGCTGGTTCTTAGGTCTCAGAAGGGAATCTGAGTCTTGCTCCAATGCCAAGTGGCAAGAATAGACTCAAGTCACCATCCCTCCAGCAGTCCGTAGGTCAGCTTGTGACAGTTTCAGATTTGAGTGAAGGCAGAAGGGGCATGCTGGAGACAAGGACAGAGCAGGTGGTAGCCCCGGCCCAGGGTCTGATGAGATTACGGTCTGCCCTAGGGCACTAGTCAGCACAGAATGACAAACAGGTTTAGCTGCCTTTCAGCCCAAGGCCGTCTGCACCTCAGCTGCCTCACGCGTGAAACCTCAGGCTCCTAAAAGCAGGGTGGGGGCTGCATCAGACCTAGCTGCTCTGGGAAAAAGTCTGAGCTGACTTCTGACTTCTTGCTGATTGCAGGAATTGGAAAGTGAGGGCGAGAAGAAGGCACCGGAAGCTAGCGCCCACTCTATGGATGAAGGACACATGATTCTTGAATGCCATCGGCCCAAAGCCACAAAGGGTGTTGGTGACCATTCCTTCCATGGTGGCTTCTGAAAAGGAGGCCCTCCAGGCCCACGACTCACTTCCTGGAGAGTTCTCCTGGGAAAGGAAGCTGTGTCCTCTGCAGTCTGTTGGGTAAGCTGTGCTCTTTCTTAGCCACCCTGGCACCTCCGGCCACCACATGGGTGCTGGTCAACACTGGGGTCTCACAGGAGTAGGAGTCACAGGCCAGCTCTCAGCATGGCTCCATTTCTAACCAGACCGCAGTGAGGTGCTGGACCCCGCTGGTCATAGGACAGTGGCCTTTAAACTTCCTTCTAGCCTGAGGTTTCATGACACCGGCCTGGCACCTGCTGTTTTGCCTGGGTCTTTTCTATCAGTTCCCTGTTTTGGGATTACGCTGTCAGCTATGTCCCTTGGCCCAAGTGTCAGTATTTAGCAAACAAGGAGTCAGGGACTACAGGCCCTGGGTTGTGTGGTCAATTTTGACTTAGACACAAGGACACTTCATCTGGGTTCCTGATGCTGACCAGTACAGAAAGCGTGTATTCAGACGTGGTGGTACACGCCTACAATCCTGGCATTCAGGAGGCTGAGGCAGGAGGATCACCAAGTTCAAGACTAGCCTGGAATAGATAAGAGACCCTGTCTCAAAATAAAACAAAACAAATGCAGAACTAAAAATAAAAATCCAAGAAGGCTCTGATAACTCCCTTGACCCAGCATGAAGTCTGTTTTCTTGTTTTCAGCCAGGTTGTTTATTCTCCCACGACACAGGACAGAGATTGGAATCCTGAACATCTGGATAGGAACTAGGGGATTTGGCTATGATTTTGCCTGAAGTTTGCTTTTCACTTCCTGTTTCAAACTCCAAAGCCAAGAAGGTGGGCTAATATGTAGGATGATCTTTGAAAATAGAATTGTGTCTACCACTACCAGTGGCCTGGTCAGTGCCAGTCAAATGCTAGTTATTCAAACAGCTGAGTTCAAATCCCAGATCACCAGAGATGGAAGCCATATGCATTTAGGCCATTGATCAGCTGTTGAAGAACAATTTGTTTTTAAGTTTTATGTGGTAGTGTGGGCCACTTGTGGTGGGAACCAGATACTTAAAAACAAGAGACAAAGAGAGTGCCTGCCTGCCTCCCACAGGAGAAGCGGGACACAAGGCAGATAGTGAGGGGTTGGGAATGCGGGGAGGCTGGGTCCCTCTTCCAGATCAGCAGGTTTTTCCAAGACTGGAAAAACAGTCCCTTCTGCAGCCAGAGGACAGCTTGAGCTGCTGACAAACACAAACTGGTGAGGACGGCAGGTGCCTAGAGCTGTGGCTGGAGAGGCAGCTAGGAACCAAGGGGTCACAGGAGCTGGGAGACTCTGCCACCTGGGCAGCCTGATCAGTTGGGGTCCCAGGGAAGCAGCCTAAGCCTTGCGAACCCATTGTATGTAGCACGTTACATGTGTGTACACCTCACACATAATCCCTACCCCATGGCGTCCTTCCAAGTGTTATATCATGTGTAGGATTGTATGATGCAGGGGATAGCTCCACGTGCACACGCAGGAATAATGCATCTGTTCTGTGTAACACAGAAATATGTGGCGGTGTGCAGTGTCCATTGTAGGGATACATTCATGGTGTAAGGATTCTGTGTGCATGTAAAGCACACACTGTATGCATCACACACAGACCTCCATGTGGAGAGGCTCCTGGGGGAGCTTAACTGGGGTCCAGAAATGCAAAGAGTGGGGGAGGGGCTGGGCAGAGGAGTTCCACTCCAAGGTAGGCTGTGGTCCAACAGAGATCTTATCAGTCCCATGACTACGGAGGTGGTCCTTCAGACTCATCTGGCCTTGCAGCAGGAAAGCAGGGTGTGGGGCTCTTCACTAAATGCCAGCTGCAGGCTGCTTTTGGGCCAGGTTCTTGGGTAAAAACGTGCTCTTGAGTGTGGAGCTGAGAGCCGCCTGTCGCCACTACACCCAGGAACTGCCAGAGACACCCGAGTGCAGAGAGAGGGGCCGCTGCAATCGCTTGGGCTGTCTATAGAGTGAACATGTAGATTCAGAAATTCATATGGGCCAGGTGGCCGGTGCATGCCTAGAATCCCAGCAATGAGGAGGCTGAAAACAGGGGGATTGCTATGACTCCAAGATGCATAGCGAGACCCTGTGCCAAATACATTTAAAAAAAATCTTGCCTGGCAAGGGCAAGGTCCTGAGTTCAATCCCTGAAACCACGCACACACATACACACACGTGCGTGCGCGCATGAGAGAGAGAGAGAGAGAGAGAGAGAGAGAGAGAGCAAAATCCATAAAACAAAACAAAAATAAAAGACAAGAAAATAATTCATATTTGTAATCCAAGAATTCAGGAGGCTGATGCATGAGAATCACCATGAGTTTGGGGCCAACTTGAGCTACATAGTGAGACCCTGTCTCAAAATAATTATTTTTTGCTATGGAAATCAAAGGACCCAGAGTCATCAAAACAGTTTTGTAAAAGGAATAAATTGAAGGGCTTTCTCTACTTATTACAAAGCTACAGTAACCAACGTGCTATGGCACTGGGTCCAAACAGACCACTAATTTTCAAAAAAAAGGTGAGGTGCTATTTGGTTATCTTTTCAACAAATTATGCTGGAATAACTGAGTATCCATAGGAAACCGATTAATAAATTTAATGCATCGCAGACAACATAAAAAGTAACTTAGACTAGATCACAGACTTGAATGAATTGTATAATTCCATATAATTTCTGGAAGAAACTGTAGAAGAAAGTCTTCATGGTTTTGTTGTGATGTTGAACTTTTTTTTTTTTCATATATTTACTCGCTGTCTGTACTTCATCTGCGAAGTATTCATCTCAGATGCCCATTGTTTGGATTGGATCTTCAAATTTGGGAGGCCTGATTTTTTTCTGAGTTTGGGGGGCTGGGGAGATAGTTCAGTGGCATAAGACCTGCCTGGCAAGGGCAAAGTCCTGAGTTCAATCCCTGACACACACACAAAAAAAGTTCTTTTTATATTCTCAATAGTAATCCTTTGAGAAAGAGCCGGTGGACATTCCCCACACTGTGGGTTCTCTTCACCCTGTTGATGGTTTCTCTTGCTGTGCTAAAACTTTCTAATAAGAGGAGATCCCAGCTGTTGATTGTTAATGATGGTTCTTGTGTGATCAGGGTCTTAGTCATAAAGCCTTTGCCTGCACGCATGTCTTCAAGAGTTCTATCTAGTCTCTCTTCCAGCAGATTTAATGTTTCTATTTTAATATTTAGATCTTTGATCCATTTCAAATTTAGTTTACTTCATGGTGAAAGATACGGATCCAGTTTTAATCTTTGGCTTGTACAAAGCCAGTTTTACCAGCCCTTTTATTTTATTTTATTTTATTTTATTTATTTATTTATTTTTTTTTGTCTTTTTGAGACAGGGTCTCACTATGCAGTTCAGGCTGGCCTTAAGCTCACTTTGTAGCTCAGGCTGGTCTCGAACTCATAACAATCCTCCTGCCTCAGCCTCCCGAGTGCTGGGATTACAAGCATGCGCCACCATGCCCGGCTTTACCAGCCCTTTTATTAAGGAGCCTATCTTTCTTCTGTGAATGTTTGGCATAAGTAAACATTCCTTAAATGCATGCCAAAAGCAAACCCAACAAATTGAAAACTGGGGTTTATAAAAATTGGTAACTTTTCCCTCAAAAACGCTACTAAGAGATGGAAAAGCAGTCTTAGATTAAGAAGTAATATTTGCAAGTTACTTGCAAATCACCTAACGGAGGGAAGACTGGTATTGCACTCTCAAAGCTCACTGCTAAGGAAACCAGAAAGTTGGGGATGGTCATGCTACATGGGGTGAGGCTGAGGCAGGAGAGCAAGTCTGAGGCCTTCTGGGGCTACATAGCAAGTTCAGTGCTGGTGTGAGCTACACAGAGAGGCCCTGTCACACACACAGCAGTGCTGCAACCCAGCTTTGAAACTGGGAACATGTCAGGATGAGTATTTCACCAAAGAAGACCTGTGGGGAGCAGATAAGCTTGTGGGAAGCCACTCTGTGCCCAGGTATTTACCCAGGAGGCAAAAGCATCTGTCCAGAACAAAGACCTGGACCAAAACGCTCACTGAGGGCTAAGGATATATCTTAGTGGCACAGCACCTGCCTGGCAAGCATAAGGTTGTGAGTTCCATTCCTGGTTAAAAAAGAGAAAAAAAAAAATCTCACCAGAACTCTATTTGTAGTAGTCAAAACTTGGAAGCACCAAGAGCTGGATGGGGACAAGAAAAGAATGCAGGCGTATTACACACACAGCTCAGCTCTCGGGAGGGTGTGGCCATCATGTAGTACAAACATGGATTCGTGAAAATGACAATTACAAAAGCCTTGGAAACCACCCCAGGTTCACCAATAGACAGAAAAAAACAAATCGTGACCCAGTGATACAAAGAATATTCTTCAGATATATGAAGGTGAAAGGAATGGAGCAGGGGTACACCCAGCAACACGTGGGACTCGTGAACTATTTAGACCCTAAAAAGCCAGGTCAAACAACAACATCCACCACACAAGCCCATGTCTACATACATGATTCTAGAACTAGAGGACCCTTTAGAGCTGAAAAGGATGAGGCTAGGGTAGGAAAGGAGGAGACCTTCAAAGGGAGCTAGGGCAGATTTGGGGTATGATGAACATATCCATTATCTTCATTGTGGTGTTGGGCTTGTGGATATGTGAGCTGGCCAAAATTTATAAAAGTGTATACACTTTTAAAGCCTAGCTTGTAACACCTAAACCCCCCCCAAAAGTGTTGTTTTTAAAAGAAAAAAAAGAGGGGCCAGTGAGATAGCTCAGGAGACTGAAGCACCTCCTTAGTCAAGCTTAGGCAAGCATAGAGACTTCAGTCAGATCCCAGGCACCACAAGCCACCCAGCCCCACCCCCAGGGCGGGCTGAGCCCACCACACAGTCCAGGCATAGTGACGCATGCCTGTAATCTCAGTGCTTGGGAGGCTGAAAACAAGAGGATCGCTATGAGTTCAATCTGTGTAGTGAGACCCTGTACTAAGTGCATACAAACAAAACAAAACAAAGATAGGGCTGGGGATATAACTCAGCAGCATGGTGCCTACCTGGCAAGTGCAAGGTCCTGAGTGTGATTTCCAGTACCCTCCCTCCAAAAAATATCAAGAAAAGAAAAATAAAACCATAGAAGTTTATCGTATTCCAGGTCTGGATACTAAAGTTCAAGGTGTCGTGGCTTGGCTGCTCCGAGATGGAGAGAGAACGGTTCCCAGCCTCTGTCCCCAGCTGGCCGACAGCCGTCTTCCCCGTGGCTCTCTCCTACATTGGTCTGTCTCTGTAGCTAAAATTCCTCCTTGTCTTTTTATGATGAAGAACATGCCCTCACTTATAACTAAGCTGAAACCGGAAAGCATCTAATCTTCCTTCTTTGCTTGGTTTTTTGAGTGAAAGTCTCACACTATGTAGCTCAGGTTGGCCTTGGACATTTGGTGAGTCTCCTGCATACTGGGATTCCAGGCAGTGGTCACCATGCCCAGCTTCTCTTCCAAAGTACTTTTGGCCAGAACTAAAGAGGAGACTGGACTTGAGCAGGCTTGGTGGCCCTGGACAGTCAGCCCTTGAGCCCAGGCTGGTGAAGACAGATAAGAAGCAAGGAAAACAGAGCTGGGAGTGGGCAGGGAGGAGTCAGGGAGGGGCACCCAGCTGGGGGCTCAGGATGGATGCCAAGCATGGGCTGGAGGGAGGCTGGGACCCCTGGAACTATAAGATGCTCTGAAGAAGGTGGTAGCGGTCAAGAACCTGAATAGCCTCCACCCTACCACTCTCCTGTGTCCTCCTCCATTGCCCCGTTAGCCTACCATCACCTTTAGGTTCTGGTTCACAAGTCCCTTTCTCCAGGGCTCTCCTTCACCTGTCACCCCAGCATCACAAAACAGAGACTGTGCCCACACTGTTGGCCTGGAATGCACAGCCTCGCCCAGGTGTGTGCTGAGTGACTGAGCAAGGGGAGCTGCAGGGGGCCTCTTGAAGCAGACAAGGAGGCTGATGGTGATTGAGGGAGTGGACTCTGTGGTGATGGGCAGGCCAAGAGCTGCAGGGAACGGCTGGGGGGCTGCTCTCTTGGTGTCAGGGTAGGCTCCCTGAGGGGACTTGTCACTGTCTAACAACAGCACAGACCTTGAACTTGTTCTGTAACAGATGCAGGATCAGTTTGTCCCGGGATGACTTTGCCTCACTGGCATAACCATGCTGAGGTCCATGAGATGGAAGTCAGGCATGCTGGTACAGGCACTCAGGAAGCTGAGGCAGAAGGATGGCAGCAAGTTCAAGGCCAGCCTTCAACCCCGTGAGATCCTCTCTCAAAAAACAAAAACAAAACATGGAGAAACAAAGCCAGATGGACCCCTAGGTAAGCAGCAGCAGGCACCTGAGCCCAACCTGGGGTGGTGAGTTTGGGCAGGTGGGGACACAGGGTCAAGGGTGGCCGAGAGGGGCGTCTGCATGTTGGATGAAGGACTCACTGGCCAGGTCCTGGCTACCTATGTTGCTCTTCTCTTACTGAGGGCTGATCAGACAGACCCTCAGTTGCCTGCTCAGTAGATACAGAGAGGGATAAGGAAGACAGAAATTTTCTGGTTCACGGGGACTGGGAGGTGGTCTGGACCTCAGGTTGGGCAAAAACTAAGACCTCTCTGCTGGCATCCACTTTTATTAGCTGGTGAGGAGTGCAGGGGAAGGGGACGTGTCCTGAGCAGCGATTGCAGTAAAAAGGAGGCAGCACAATTAGAAGCAGGCTCAGCATCACAGAGCCTGCCTGGCAAGCATGAGGTTCTGAGTTGGATTCCCAGTACATAAAAATTAAAAAAAAAAAGAACCACAAAGACATTAAGATCCTCCCTCACACCCAGAGGAGACTGTGGCATTATGGGAAGCCTGCAGCCTTCCACAAAACTTTGCGATGCTCAAAGCAAATCAACATCTGCCTCCTGACCACAGGACCTCCAGTGTGACCCCCACCAATCTGTCACACACTCAGCTCCCCAACTCTCCTCTCTTCCCATGAGCAGTGGGCGTCCCCACCTGATGGTGACCAATCAGGATGGAGGGGAGAGCTGTCCCCAAAGGATTTGGTGGTGGCCTGGCTTCAGGGCAACTCATACATGTAATGTGAACCCAGATGGGACTGACCTAGTGTCCTACAGAGGGGACCACAGAGACAGGAAGGTCCTGGACTGAGCCACCCTTGTCCCTGCAGGGACACATGTGCACCTTTTTTCTTTTTTGGTACCAGAGATCAAGCCCAGAACCTTGCCTTGTCAGGCAGGCACTTACGCCACCGAGCTATCTGCTCAGCCCTGCTGAGCAGAAACAGGCCCAGGGATGTAGCTCAGCAGCACAGCGCCAGCCTGGACAGCGCAAGGGCCTGAGTTTGATTCCTGGTACCAAAGAGTAAAAAAAAAACAAATTTAAAAGGAATAAAAAGGATGCTTTGTCTTCCCAAACAGTCTGTCTAGGTTGCTGGGTCAAACCTGAGGGCCTTCCTGGCCTTCCTGGTGGGGACCTTGTCCCAGGCCTGCACCTGAGGAAGGACGGGCCAACCAAGACAGGAAGGGGAAACTGTCAGCCTTCCTGGGCGCCATTCATGTCCTTCTGCTCTCCAGCTTTTGGGGGTAAATCCCCCTACAGCTGCAGCATGAAAGGACAGCAGGGACAAGAGCCCACTTGCGTGGCACCAACTGCTCGACGGTATTCTGCTGGTAGGTGGCAATTTCTCCATTCTCCTAGATTTCCAAATGGAGAACTGAGACACAACGACAGAAATAACTTGCCCCAGGTCACACGGCCAAGTAGAGGGCACAGGTAGGGTGCAAACCGGGCAGGCTGGCAGCAGAGTTTGGGGTGCTGGCAGGAAGAGCACCCTAGGAAAGGCAAGGAACCTTAAGTTGGAGTCCAAGCCCCATCCTTTACAGTCTATGCCCTTGGAGAAGTCACTTAACCCCTCTGTTTTGTTTTTTGACTTAGAAAAAAAAAAAAAGACAGAGTCTTACAGTGTATTGCAGGCTGATCTCAAACTCACAGTGAGCCTCCTGCCTCAGCCCCCTGAGTGCATGAGTTACAGTAATTCCCACCACACCCAGCTGGCATCCCTGGTCTAGATTTGAGTCTTGGGAACCCACACATTTCTAGGAAGTATAGCTGGCTTGCATCAGCCCTGGGTCACTTCTCTAAGTCCTTTCAAGTTGGGAAATGCCCAAGAGGAACTGAAGGAAAATCACAGCACAGAAAGGCACTGGCAGTGGCCCCAGCCATGGGTCCCTAATTGCAGCGTGGAAGTCCCTCAGGGCTGCCAGAGGGCTGGACAATTTCAATTCTGGCTTTCTGATTGGAAGGAAATAACTTTGGGGAATTTGCAGGTGCTTGGAAATGGCTCTTCCTCTTTGGGACTGTCCCCACCCGACCTGCGCAGTCCAGGTCTTGGTCCTCGAGTTGATATTTGAGCTCTGACAGCATCACCAGGCCCCAGGTCAGCTTTCTGATTTGAACTCATGTACCCCAGGATTCAGCAGTGCCCCTCCCCAGGAGCCCACTGCCATGACTGACCTGCTTCATGATGTTGAGCTTCCCGGCCAGTACCCCCATGCTGGGTGTGGAGCCCCCAGTTCCATGGCAGCCCCGCTGAGTTCGCTTGTTTGTTGAAGAAAGGATCTTGCCATGTTGTTAGTTTGCCCAGTCTGGATTTGAGCTTGGAATCCTCTTGTCTCAGTCCCCCAGCCTGCTAGAATTACAGGCCTGTACCACTATGCCTGGTTTAGAGTTGTTTTTATTTTTATTTTTATTTTTTTTTCAAGCCATAGCCATTTACTTCAGATCACAAAACTTGAGATGCACACTTAACATATAACCTTCTTATATTATTTAACTGCAAATAAAGTTTCTTTTTAGGGCATCAGTGCAACCAAGTTGGAATTATCTAAATAAACTTCTAATTC
>PVKA01029852.1:0-27886 GCA_004027165.1 Ctenomys sociabilis
ACACCTCTGATCTCATTTGCACACCTCTTTTGCTTGCACTATGCTTAGTACATTACTGGCTGACAGAAAAATCCAGTAACTGCAAAGACTCACACAGGACAGAAGCGTGTGAGGGGTTCCGCTGCCCCACCCATCCCACCAGGCTTGAGATGGCCTGTGACTGATGCGCTCCTGGCCCCGTCCTGAGCAGACACATGGATGCACAGTCACATGCTCTGGGGTCCACGGGATCTGGCTTTGGAGCCTTTCCTCCACTGGCTCCCACACGGCATGGAGCAGACCTCCGACATGGGCTCACAGCTCCCGACTGCAGGTAGCATGGTGCTATCTCCCCTAGAGACCTGCACCGCACTGCTCGGCACTGGAGCCCACGGCGCATGGAAGAGCAAGCCCAGCACCAGCTTCCTTCCTGCTGGGGTAGCCTGCAACACCTTTGAGAAGTTGTGGGGATGCAGTTCACAGGGAGCTCCCAGGCCCCTTCAGGTCGCTGTCAAGAGCAGCAGTTCACCCAGAGAGATGTAAGCTTGTCTGCAGCCATCTCCGCTCTGGGTCTCCTGGCCCCGTGACAGGTCTTGGGGAAAACTGAGAGAGGCCCCTCCCAACTTTCATTTCTCCCTGTGACACCGGACAGTCTCAAGAGAGCAGAAGATGGCCACTTTTTAAGGGACCTCCAGGCTGGCTCTTCACACTGCGAAGCCCTGGAGCTGAGCTGATGCCCATCAAAGGAAAACCCCGTGCATGTTTGTATTTAGGTAGTGAGAAGTATTTACTATACAATTTTTTGCTCTACTCAAGACAAAATGTTCACCTCTGGTCCTTTCCCTCTCCCTAACGCCAACCTCAACATCACCCCAAGGTTTTCAGGTGGATTGGGAGATGACGTTCATTTCCTCCTCTGCATACCTCTCATTCTTGTGTTTTCTGATGGTGTCTTATGTTTTCTAGAAAAGGAACAAAGAGCCAGCTCATCTGTCATAATACCTCCAGTTCTGAAGGGTTATTTGATCCTGTAATCATTTCACAAAGAATGATGTCATCACACATTAAAATTTCCCTACTCAGGGCCAGCGAGATAGCCCAGCAGACTAAGCGCCTGCTTAGGCAAGCTCCGGGACTGGGGTGCAATCCCCAGCACCACAGGCCTTGCTGGCCCCATGCCCAGGGGCACTGAGTTGGCCACCAAGTCTGGGCGTGATGGCGCACGCCTGTTATCCCAACACTGGTGAGGCTGAAAACAGAAGGATCACTGTGAGTCAGAACCGTGTAGTGAGACACTCTACCAAATACATTTTTTTAAAAAAATTCCTACTCTTCTGAATAACTTAAAAAAGCTTGCCCAAATTCCTGAAAGGCCACCATGGTACCCTTGTACACTGACTGAAAATTGGACATGGTAGTGAGTACCTATAACCCCAGGATTTGTTTGAAAAGAATTTTGGCTAAACAGCTAAATTGACTGTAAGAAGCAGGTAAGTATGAGGTCCAAGAACAGCGCGGCTACAACAGCACAAAAATAGAACTCAGCCCTCCTTCGTGTGACTAAGGAAACAGAAAGCATGGTCCCCGGTCCCTGTGGGCATACCAGGAGCAGGAAGAGATTTCCTTACACAAAAAGAGAAAACTGAGTTGTCAGCACACATGCCTTCCACCAAGTGGTTTGGGAGAAAAATATGAGGGTAACCATAGCAATAGGACTTCAGCACAAGTCGAGGAAGCTCCTAAAATGCCGCAGGTGTGCACTGCTCAGCTCAGGGTGGGCAGAGAGCTGCCTCTTGTGTTGGCTCCAGAACAACTCAGTGCACGTCCTGAAAAACCCCAACGCAGGCCTCCTCGAAAACGTGAAGAGCCAGGCCCTCCACCTCCCGCCCTGCCCTCTCTACCACGCACGCTGAGCCCTGCAGGGATGGACAAACAGACACAGGTGCGAAGCGCACAGGGCTGGCTCCAAAGCACCCCCAGTGCAAAAGCCTTTAAATGGCTCCCAAAGATAATATTGCTCTGGGTAGAATTTCCTTTTCATATTCAAATGTAGCTTAATAGGTAGTTTGACAAATTGCTGTTTCATTACTCTGCTTTCTGGTATTTGTGAAAAATGGAAGTTAAAAAAGTCCAATAAATTCCAATTTGCTAAGCATGTCTGTCTCTTTTTTTCCCTTTCATATGAGGATCAAGGTAGTATTTTTCTGTGTTTGTTCAATTTTGTGTATAACACAAAGCATTTCTTGCCTCACCTCTTTATAGATTACAGATCCTTATACAAACACAATCTTAATTAAACCCAAGAAATGATGGCTATAGTATGCATTTCAAAAGAAAAAATGGTCCACAATACAGTAACTGCTTTGCTTAGATGTGCATATGAGTACAGAGGCTAAAGATTCTTAAGTAACAACATGACCTTAACAAACCTTAAATCACAAACCACATGGAACCCAGACAGAAATCAAACATTATTTACTGCACATTTTTCCAAAAATTTTTACTACAAAATAATGCTGAAAAAAATATACTTAGTAACAAACACAATTCATTCCTACCCATGAAGTCCAACTCGGAGGGCGGGACCCAAGGGGCCGCAGCTGTGTGTAGGGCAGACTGTCCCCAAGGAAAATGATGACGTGAACTCTGGTTTCCGGGCCAAGCGCTAGGTGACCCCGTGGGCTTAAGAGTGAAGTTGAAAAGCTGAAAGCAACAAGACCAGGATGGCAAAGGTCTGGAAGACAGAACCTGCAGCCTGGCTTGGGGAGACACGGACAAAAAGCGTGCGGAGTATCTTAGAACGCACCGGGAGATCTGCCTACCCACCTGCTTGTCATTCACCTTGCGCCCGTCTCGCTCCCGCTGTGGTGTGTCTGCTTCGGTTCCCTCTCCAGAACAAAGCCCTTCCATCTGACGGTCTTAGTATCTATAACCAGCACCTAATCGAAAACTTCAGTCAAGTCAGAAAATAATAAAAATCAGAACATGGGTACTGTAAATATTTCATGTAACTGGAGGGCTCTGAGTAAGGCTCCCTCACAAACCCTTATTAAATGATGATACGCTGCAGTACCTTTAAAATTCATAATAACCCAAAGCACACTGCAAAGCAGCTCGTGCAAACATGCTCCTCTTAGTGTTTTTTCAGCTCTTGGAGAGTTATTCTGCCCTCATCTAATTTAATGACACTGTCAGCAATTCTCTTCTGGGGAGCCTTTCCAAAACATTCGATTTGTTTTGCAGGGAAACAATAACTCTTTATATTTACACTCAAAAGTCATAGGATTATGTAATATTTAATTAGGTTATGTAATTGTAAGTACAAATGCAATAAATAAGTTTTTGGAAACATCTCAATTGACTGTGAGCACGCAATCAACGGCAGACAGCATGTTGCCGAGGAGCCCACGGGCCTCGAGCCCCAGGCTGCAGCACCAAGCACCAGCGACGCTGGCTATGACAATAAAGCCCCACTATGATTTCAGAAGCAGCACTGTCTAAAGTGCATCACACTTCTAAGGATGCAAGGGAAAAAACCTGGCCGCCTCAGCCTGGAAAAGGTGCTCAGACAAGGCTAAAGGAGCTCCCACACAAGGACGTCGGTCTCCTAATGATCTCCGTGCCTTGTGCCCGAGAGGTCTCGCCCTGTGCAGGTTTGGCCAACGTCCTTCGTCAAGGACTCAGTTCTCATGAAGCACGTTGTGGTACTGCAATCTCCACACAAGCAGACCATTTGCTCTTCCCCCAGTTGCACGGCTACCTGTGTTCACCTTTCAGCTTGCCACTTTTGCAGGAACGCCTGGATGCTGTGCTCAGGTCTCACCCGGAGCAGCAGCTGCCTGAGCAGCAGTGCACGCCTAGCCATAATGCAACGGGAAAGCAAGGCTGCGGAGGCAAACACCCTGCACCCTCACCACCCTCACTCACACCTAAAACTGAGAACCTTACACAGTGTAGCAGGGGAAGTAAGCTGGTGAAACCAGAGGTTCATTATGAAGAATCTGCAGATGAGCTTCCAGGAGTAAAACTGAAAATCGTGAAGAATACGTAGAGAAGTGAAAATAAGCAA
This sequence comes from Ctenomys sociabilis, assembly GCA_004027165.1. Classification (NCBI taxonomy): domain Eukaryota; kingdom Metazoa; phylum Chordata; class Mammalia; order Rodentia; family Ctenomyidae; genus Ctenomys; species Ctenomys sociabilis. Next base: position 4,049 of record PVKA01029852.1, read on the forward strand.
GAGACACTTGCCTTCCAGCATGAAGGAACGCATGGACTCACGGGGCTCCAAGGAGAGATGGCTCACCTGCCACCCACTGGGTTTAGAGGCACTGCATGGTGGCTACAGGAACAAAGAGCACATGGTCTGTGCCTCGTCTATCTCACCAGAGAAGGAGCCATCAGAATCATACCCTTGCTTCTTGCTAATGTGCCTAAGGAAAGTCTCTGTGTTTAGCAGGCTTTAGGCTGACTGGTTTGCAGTACAACACAGCAACAAAAATTTCAGTGTTAGCATGGGCTCGTAGCAAACCTCATGTGAATTAAGAACCACGTGCAAACCTCAAGCGACTTACACAGTTCTCGGTATTTCTTCTGAAGACTGAAGAAGATATCTGCCAATTGATGGATAATGTGTCGCGGGAGGACACAGTGGGGTTTGTCCTGATGCCCTCTTTGCTCTGCTTCCCAGGCCAGCCGCCTGTCCGGAGCTCACCAATAGCATATTCACATTCATGTTAGCTGTCAAGGAAAGTGCTTCTAGCACACTGTGATGGGGAGAAGGCGGGCAAGGCAAAGCTGACATCACTAGAAGCAGAAGAGTCCACAGTCTGCCCCACACCACTGCTGACGCGGGGTCTGCCCGGGTCTGCTCTCGGCCGTGCCCTCCACGTTTGCTTGTTGGAATTCTATCATGAGCAGCTGCCTTCCTTTTCGCACACCTACTTGTGTGCCAATCGCTATCACTGTGGACCATGAACTTCCTGGTCTGGCTGAGATGTCTCCTGTCCAGCGCACTGCGCCCCTGCTCACGGTACCTCATGACGACACACACTGCATGTGTCCCATGCCACCGTCACCCTCGTCTGGCTGCAGGGAGCCCTGGAGCTGGCTCCTGAGTCTGCTGATATCTGCATCTATCTTCACTCCCTTCCCTCCTTTCTGGAAAACCGTGCTACTCCATGCTTAGCTTGTACTTTTCCTGCCCCGGCAAACAACGCCTGGATGAATTCATTGGAGACTGGCACGGAGAACCAACATGGAGATGCTAGCTGAGCCCACCTGCATAACTAGGTTAGCATTGCTTCTTTATGCTTCCAGACAGCAGAGGCAGAGGGGAGAAAGACAGGAGGCAGACTCCATACACAGACCCAGGACCTGAGCTGTGAGCTCACGAGAGCTGAGAATCCAGGTGTCATCCACTGCACACGGTTCAACTCCATATTCTGTCTGTCCCTACCTTCCTTCCCTTGTGTGACAGTGAGGAGAGAAACATGACCTTCATTACCAATAATTAACACGCTTATTTTCCGGGTCTCAAACTGTCTCTCCACAAGATATTAATCACAAAGAAAAACCAGCAATTTCACGGTACAGACACATGACAGACACCACAGTGACAGCACAAAATACACCCCAGAGAGTAGCACGAGCCTCCTATGTGAGCCCTTGGGAGGAAGCAGCACCCCTTCCATGGCATTCTTTTCCTTTTTTTTCTTTTTTGGTCTTTTTGAGGCAGGGTCTCGCTATATAGCCCAAGCTGGCCTCAAATTCATGGTGATCCTCCTGCCTCTGCTTCCCAAGTGCTGAGATTACAGGCATGTACCACCAGGCCTGGCTTTTCCATGGTATTCTTGCCCACAAATATATAACCTGAATTTAATCATTAGGAAACATCAAACAACCCCAAAATAAGCAGCCTGTGTACTTCAAAAATGTCAAGATCATGGAAAACAAAGAAACACTGAAGAACTGTTCTAAATTAAAAGAGACTAAAACATATGACAACAAAATACAATATATTGTCCTGAATCAATTTCCTAGAGCACAACTGGTCTATCCTTTGCTCTAAAGGGTATTAAAGGGGCAACTAGCATACTCTGAATAAAGCTTATAGGCTAGATGGCAGGACTACCAGGGCTCATTTTCTTGCTTCAATCAGTAGGATTAGCCAAGGAAATCTTTTTTTTTTTTTTTTTTTTTTTTTTTTTTTTTTTTTTTTTTTTTTTTTTTTTTTTTTTTTTTTTGCCTTTTGAAACACACATCAAAATATAAAGGAAAGTTACAAACTTATAAACATTTCAGTAAAAATCAAAGAAAGAAAACAAAGAGAGGAGAAGAGAGGGGAGGGGAGAGAAAGAGGGAGAGAGAGGGGAGGAGGGAAAGAGAGGGAAGGAGGGGGAGAGAGAGAGAAGAAGAAGAAGACAAGATACAATATGACACACAGGGTGCCAGTCTGAGTACAGCAACCCCAGAGACCAGAAGCAGCTGGGGACAGAGCTGAGCTCCAGGGCTCAGGCACATGGCTCAGAGAAGGAAGGAAGCAGCCATGGCAACTGTGGAAGAGGAGAATGAGGAAGTGAAGGAACTTTCCAATAGGCAGGGATGGGGTGCCCTGTTGCACATGGGGGTAGGAGGGGTGACTCCAGGGACGTCATGTGGGTCCTGAGTGGTGACAGAAGCACAGGCCTTGGACACCACTCACAGAGCTGCGCTGCAGTAATGCCTGTCCAGCCTAAGAGCAGCAGGCACTTCCAAAGCCCCCCGAAGGGCACCATGAGCATAGGGCAGCCAGGGGCAGGGCCCCTGCAGGTGACCTGCGCTCCCCATCCTTTCACCTGCCCAGAGTAACAGGACGGGGCCTCAGAGAGGAGCACTCCGCCCAGCCTTGAGCGTGTCACCACCACATGCATCCTGGCTCTGCAGGGCAGCGTTTATGTCTTTCTCATTCCAGCACTGCGTTGTCCTCTTGTCCAGGAGTCAAATTTGGCCCCTTCTATAGCAACGTGCACTTGAACCTTTGCACAGACCCCGGGAGAGCAGAACCCTGCTCCCTTGCACGCCTCCCAGGGCCTTATTTTCATTGCAGGAGGTTCTGGAAGCTGCTGGGGACCGTAAGCACAAGCCTGGCCCAGGGCCTAGCTCTCAGCAGCTGCTCCAGTGCCCACAAAGTGACTGGGGCAGAGCACACACACTCTCTGCTGTTTCCAGAATAAGTGGTAAATGAAGACGATAGGTAGCGTCATATCTGCCCTCCATAGAGCCCTGCCCTATGTGCTTCTCTACTGCACAACCCCCAGGGGACTCAAGAGCTAAGTTTCAAATCAAAGCTGTGGCTGCCTGTGGTCGAGGACTCTGCCAGGGGAGGTTAAGTCCCCAGCAGGGAGTCAGTCCGCCCAGAAGCCACCCTCGGAAAGGTGACACCCCAGGAGGATGTTGCTGCCCGGCTGACACTCGGGCTCACCTGAGGCTCTGCACGCTGACAGAATGGAGCCGCACGACTGATGGCCTGGCCGGAGCTTTCCCGTCAGCCCTGACTGTCTAGAAGCCAGAGACAGAGCCTCCCTTTATCTCTGTGAGGCAATCACCTGTCACTGGGGACACACAGAGGCTTTAATTAAAATGGCAATTAACATGGGGACCAGAGGGAGTTCTTTTTCAAAATTATCATTTATTATGAGCTTGCTTTAGAAATGTTAATCTAGGGACAGCCCTATCTCAGAAAAAAACATCCAAATATTGAAAGGCTGGGTTCTTTTGGCTTTTGGCTAAAAAAAAAAGAACAGAAAATGATAGATTTTCACAGTCTGTTAGCACACAGACAGATTTGTTCTTAGAAAATGATTTGCTTCTTGGAGACATGTGTAATAAAACTGTCATAGAGACCACAAAGAAATTTCAGTCATTGACTTTTCTTTTTCTCCAAGCAGAAGAATCAGCAGTGTGGACCTCTCTTACACACGCCAGCAGGAATGGACTCCGCTCTCACGAGTCCCTGCAGATCCGTCCCACACAAGCCAGTGCCACAGGGCTGCCTGAGCTGGCCACGCATGGGACAGTGTTGCAGGATTCCTGCTCTCTAGTTATTTTGCTAAAATAGTGGCCACCTGATCTTTAATCATCCTTCAGTGTACTTACAGGTGCCAGGGTCAGAGTGACAAATACTCAGAGGGAGCAAGACACCGATCAGGTAGCAACGATGCAAGGCCAGAGCAGTGCGAAGGAGAAGCCAGGCCACCACTGAACGGTCATTACCTGCAGCTCGTCAACACAGAGCTTCCTCTGCCCTACTGCTGCCATTTCTAAATGAAGTGGACATTATAATTCACAGCCAACTGACTGTAATCCTGACGAGTTTTATGGTCTGCTCTATGTGGTGGTCCCCCGAGTCACAAAGCCACAAAGTCGGCATGGCCTGGGGTTCAAGGTCAACACGAGCTGCTCCTAGACTGCCTCCCTCTTCTTCCCCTGTCCCTCTTTTGCTTTTTGCACACGTGCCAAACCTTCCCCAATCAGCATCTGTTACAACTCCATCATGCCCATGCAAACTCCACCCCAACTCAGCCTGACAAATTCTTTGTCTCCCTGCCTCCTGCCCGAGGGTCCTGATGTCTCCTTAGCAGCCCCCCCCACACACACACCAAACAATCAGGTCTTCTTTACTTCTCTCCCACTTCTCTTTCACACCAAAGGAAGGAACCTTACATTCTAAATTAAAATACTCAGTTCTACCAAAAATTCTGAAAAGAGCTCCTAAAAGGAGCCCAGCCAACCCCCTAACCGCCAAGTCACTACATTCAATTTCTTGTGTTAAAATCAAATTGTGTTTTTTAAAAATTCAATAATGATATAACCATAAAAAGTGAGAGATAGTTATGTATAATTACATTACATGAGATGTGAGAGCTTACTCAAACAGGCTATAAGGTACCTGCTCAAAGAGATGGTCTTTTAATTAAGCTCGTCAATTTTGAGGATTTAAACAAAAGCAAACTAGACAACACTCGACACCTTGGGCCAAACCCCCACCCCAAAAGCCACGTTCTGGGCCAGGTGCTCACCATGCCTCCTGCTCTGCCAGTGGCAACACTGTCACCGCCACACACGGAATCCCACCTCTGTGACATAGGGACAGTGTCACACCGAGGTCACTCTCCTGAGCCCCAGCTGCAGCGTTCTCCTTCCCTGGCACCTGCTGAGGAAGCCTGATCATGGCGGTACATGGCTCGCTGCACACATCTCATGACCCCATGGGGCCAGTGAGAGAGGAGAATGCCTGAGGAGTGCCACCCAGGCCTGCCCTGCTTGCCAACCCCCTCTCTCAGCACCAAGCAAAACCTCTTCCTTACAAGCAACCTGGAGATAGCGGGAGGCAACCATACTGTCATGGGCAGTCCTTGATGGTGGCCCAAGTTCAAGGCCAGTGAGGGCTGAGAGGACAGGAAGAAGGGACTGCAATGGCCTCCTGGCCAGAGAGCTCCAGGGTCCCGGCCTGGTGCCAGACACCTGGGCTGACACCCATCTGCCTAGAAGAGAGGCCCTGCAGGAGAATGCGCCAATGCACCCAACACAAAAGCTGTGACATCAGGGAGAGAAGGTGACAGGAGGACACCGTAGGCCACCGGGGAGCCTGAGGAACAGAGACCAAAAGTGAAGCAAGACGAGGGAGTGAGATGGAAACAGAAAGAAGGGACAAGGAAGAAAGAGAATGGAGGGGGGAAAGGAAAATGAAGCTTGGTCCTCAGAGGCACAAGGGTGAAGACGGGGAGGGGACAGAAAAGCAACAGCGAGCCAGACCACAGGCAGGCACAGGTTCCTGTGTCTGGTGCAGCCACTACATCTGCCTAAATGCACCAATAAAGAAAGAAGGGATTCAGCAGAAAATGTGTATGGTGGGAATATCAGAATTACTCCTCAAAACAACCATGTCCTGCACGTGGCAGGAAGAGGAAGCCGAGCGAGGCCGGCTCTGTGCCCTGAGGAAAGCCAGCCCCCGGGGCCTGAGAGCACTCCAGACAGGCCTCACTGCGAGGGGCTACCTCGACAGGAGCTCTGCTCCCACTGCGGCAACAGAAAGTTCTGGAACAGCCCGGGGCCTGCCGTCCAGCTGTGCGCTCGCGGCCTGGGGTGCTGTGGACACGTGCTCGGGTGCCCACTTGAGTCCGCTCTTCCCTTCACTCCTCGCACCCTGCTCACCAGATGGAGCCGACTGGCAGGGCGCACCTGAAGCACAGCTCTGAAGGTCAGCAGTGGAGCGCTGCTAGCAGCAGGGCACGCCTCCCGCTCCTGCTCTCCTGCCTCCTCCGCATCCTGGGGCGGGCAAGGTCTGCGAGAGGTACCGCAGGATTCCAGTAACCAAAGTGACCCCCTTTTCCGGTCTCATGGACAAAACCAGCATCACGCTACTCATCAGAGAAAATAATTCAAGAAATACGGATTCCTGAGAACGACCTGTGAGATAAAACCATCCCTCCTCTCTACTAAATTGAAAGTGAGCTAACCCTTCCTGCCCAGGCTCCGGGCACGGACCCCCCGTGCCAGCAGCGCTGTCCCACGCCCGGGCCTCCGGGGGCGACGTCGGTACAACCACCCACCCACAAGGGCACCAGGCCTGGGACAATTCACCCTTCGCAGGGAAATAGTGTCCTAGGTAAAGGCTCCAGGGATGAAGGCCGTGTGGTGTTATACACCGCGGAGCGCTACCCACACAGAGCACGGTAAACTCGGGCAGGCACGACCGCGGCGCCCTCGGACCGTAGGACTAAGTGGCCTGAGTTTACACACTGTGTGGCTTCTTTCATATGAGAAACCCCAAGTGTACACCAAGAGCGAAATAACGGTCGGATAACGGGAATCAGGGAGCCGGGTCATCTGCAAAAGGCCAGGGAACCAACACGTGGAGTGCGGAGGAGAGCAAGGCAGAGGCGCGCTGGGCACACGCCCTGCCCCCGCCCCCGCCCCGCCCCGCCCCCTTCGCCCCGCCCTGTTTCGTCCCGCCCCTGCCTGCTGCGACCACGCCTGCGCACTAACCACCCCGCGATGTGACGCCCCGAGGAGCGCTCTGCGTTTGCTGCAGCAACCGACGCTCCTCCACGCACTAGATCTCCTTCAAATCATTTTGTGCTTGTGGGCGTAACTTTTTACTTCTAACTATGTGTTTAGAGAGTTTAGAGAAAGGCTGTAAAAACAGGGCGATGCGTCCAGTCCCTGCCCTCAGCGTTCCCCAAAGCTTACACTACACAATCACACCTAAGCGATCAAAGTTAGGCCAACTGAAGTATAATGCTAGTAACTAATATCACTAATATTAATATTAGTAATATTACTTGGGTTATACTGGTTATATTATTATGTTCTGACATAGTTTACAGCCTCCTGGGAAATATATATATATATATATATATATTTTTTTTTTTTTTTTTTTTTTAATAAAACAATCCAACACAGATCAGCAGTCCACAGTAGAAGCGGGTTATCCACAGAAGTTGTTGATTTGAGCCACTCACAGCTCAGTATATTAATATGACTTTACATACCTCCATTTTTATACTTTTCTGCTGCATGGTTAAGACCGAATTAAAGCAAGACCTATATAACAAAAAATGTAACTTTTGTATCCGTCAGGAACCCTCAGGGTTTATCCTATAACCTTGTACCGCACTTTACAGATCCCTTGTCAGTGTCAGCCTTGTGGATGAGTCATGGCCATTGTTTGACCAATTTGCTCTCCTCCTGGGAACTTTTTAATTGACAAAAGTTAAGTATATACGTACATGTGTGTATAGACGTACATGTGTGTATAGACGTACGTGTGTGTATAGACGTACGTGTGTGTATAGACGTACGTGTGTGTATAGACACACACGTTGGGAGCGTGGTCTGCCTTCTGAGCCGGCTGCCTGTGCTGACACGCACTGCCTGACACGGGCATCCTTTCCCTGGCAGAAACACTCCAGACCCACTCTGCTGAAGACGTACCCATGCACAGCACCTCGCCCTGCACGCTGCGTGGCCACAGATCGGGGTGCGCTGCTCCCGGGCCCCAGGCTAGTCCGTGCCGGGCGATCGTCCTGCTGGGCCTGCACTGCACCCCCAGGACGCCTATGGTGCACACTCAGGCGGACTCGGGCTGCAGAGAGCCGCACTGCCCACAGCTGGGAGCACCCGTCCTTGGACATACGGGCTTCATTTCTCCAGGGTCTCTGCCCAGCTGCAGGCCTGAGGAACACTGCTGGATCACGCTGCAATTTCATGAGAACCCTCTGCGGCGCCTTCACAATTCCCACTAGCACGAAGCCCAAGGCTGAGCTCCGCTTCCCCCAGGCCCTCTCCATGGTCTGCTCCCACTGTCTAGCTAATACCTGCTGCTGTAGGGAGTGTGGCGTGGTCCTCCCTGAGCTTTGCTCCGCCTTTCCTCATCACCTGTGTCGCTTTCTTTCACGTACCTATTCTCTGGTCTCCAGTGATCTAAGCACTTTGTTTTGAATAGTATTTGTTCAGATCCTTTCCCCATTCTCAACTCAGATTATTTCCTTGCTAGTGAATTCTTTGAGTTTCTTATGTACTTCAAATATTTTTAAGCAAATTAGCAACCAAACTTCCCAGATTCATTGCTGGAAATTGTTAAACATGGTGCCTGCACACCACCGATTCCCACAGACTCGTGCCCAAAATTAAAAGATAAAATGCAAGGCTGCCCTCAACGGTGCGGTCTACGCAGGGGAAAGGACACCACCACCCATGGGACAGACTCAGGCCGGGTCATCAGCTGATCTCTGTCCCACCTGGGGCACAGTGACGTCTGACATGACCCTGGGTGCCCTGGGAGTCAGGCAGTCTGACTGTGATGCTGCACTGTGTGGCCAGCCACAGAGACGAAGGGGCCTTCAGGGGCTGGGCGCCAGGATTCTGGCCAGTGTGCTGCGTTTCTGCAAGGGGGGATTGGGGTACTCACAGAGAAGTATGTGTATCGGTATCATCTTTTTATGTGTATGTAGATGGTCACATGATCATACTTTCAAAAAATTAAGCTAACCATTTTTTTACAATTGTATTTTTAAATAGTGGTAGAGAAATGGTAGGAACATATTCTTCAAATTGATTTTGCTTTGTATTTTAATTTGGGAACAATGTATAAATTTTAGATCATTAAGAAAAGAAAAACACTAAAGCAATCCCTGAAAATAAAAAACTGAAACAAATGAACTTAACTGGATAGCAAGTTGAAGCACCCAATGTCAACCACACATCCAGTGGAAAATGTCCTGAGGAGGAAGAGCCACAAAAAGAGGTGGCACCGGTGGTGGTCCCCTGGCCCACTGCAGTGTGGTAGAGCCCCAGGAATGACACAGCTAAGTGAAGGGACTTCACTGATGTACAGTTTCTTAGGAGGCCACAGGATGGAGATGGTCACAGGGAACGTTTATTGCTTGCTGTCATGGTTATTTGAGATGCGAAACAAGAATTATGACAGGGCAAAGACAGAATCTCTCACACAGTTGCAAACATATGGCTGCATAGTGTTTGCCAGTGTGGAAGGACACACAGACACATGCTTACAAAACTGTCCCGGGTTATAATTTTTCAGAATGAAGTTTAGCTTTTCGAACAACAGTGCTATTCGCAACACCTTAGGGTCACTATTACCTGTCCCTGCTGCCAGCCGCAGAAGCCCCAGAGCGGAGGCGCCAGTAAGCCAGACCAGTGAGCCAGACCCACCGCACACTCCCCCAGCCCTCCCCACAGCTGCGCCCTGGAGGAGAGAGACGCCGGCCTGGGCTTGGAAGCCAGGGGAGGAGGTCTCGTTTTCTTTCCCTACCTCTATTAACCACATATCCAGTGCCTGCTGCGTGGAAGGCACTTGCTTTTGCAGTGGAGCTAGAGCCCTGGAGCTAGAGTCACCCTGAGATGCACAAAGCCTCAGCCACCATACTGGGGGCAGAGATATGGCCCCTTGGTGCTTCCTGGACATCACCTAATCCAGGTGCTCCACAGCCCCACCCCACCCCGAATCCAACGAAGTGACCCCAGACTCTCCCTGGAGAAAGCCCACATTTATTTTATTCATTTATTTATTGTATTTTAGGGAAGGGCCTACGGGGTGTTCAGGGTCTCACTACTCGGTCAGACTTGTAGTGATCCACCTGTTTACATCCTCCCAAGAGCTGGTATTACAGGCCCGTACCACCATGCCCAGTCTTAATTGCCATCTCAATGTGCCCCAGCAGGCCTGGGGATTGAACCCCAGCCCCTGCGTCTACTTGCAGGCGCTTTAATCTGCTGAGCTATTTGGCAAGCCCACAACTTAAGCTGGCCAGAACCCGAGCTGGCAGCCTATGCCACTGGCCTTTGAGAAGTTGAAGCCAAGGTGCTGTGACCTGCCACATAGGCGGCCCACAAGGTAAGGGGCTTTGTTCCTAAGGAAATGCACCAGGCAACCTCGGCTGTGACAGACTGTCACACCACTGGCCCACCTGACTCCCGGAAGCTCTTGTGACCTCCAAGGTGACACTGTGGGTCGCCATCCCCACCACCACCTCCACATAGTCACGTGAGCACAGACAAAGAGACACACACGCCTCTCACAGTCCTAGGAGCTCCAGAAAATGTCCAGGAAGAGGCCATAGACCAAGGAGGTTAAGGAACTTGCTCAGACCACACAGCTGGGAGGAGCCACAGCCTGGCAGCCCACCACGATGGCGCACCCTTCGATCCCAACATGCAGGAAGCCCAGGCAGGAGGGTCACAAGTTCGAGCATCATCTGAATAACGTAGCAACTTAGTGAGACTCTGTCTCAAAATTTAAAAATGAATAATAAATAAGGACGCGGATGGCTGGGGGATGTAACCTAATGCAAAGGCCCTACTCTCAGTCTCTAATACACGCCCTCCTGAAAACACTCACAGTCAGAATTTGAATGTAGAGCCACAGTAGCCCCAAATTTTCCCGCTGGGCACAGTCTCCACAGCTGGTTACAAACGGCATTCTTGGGCAGGAAAGGAGTCAGAGGGGAAGGGAAGAGAGGAGACAGTGGAAGCCCTGGGGAAAATGCTTGTTGATGAGCTGGACAATAAAGTAACTTGATCTTTGTGAGCAGCCTACGGCCGGTGCACACTGCCTCCTCACCCCGGCTGGCTCCCACGGCTGCTGCTACAGGGCCAGGGGGGACCCCACAGAGCTGAGCACACCAGGAGGACCGCAGCCCCGGCCTCCTCACCCCAGGCTCCCCCTGGGTCCCACAAGGGGCATCAGCACTTTTCAAAGAAAAGGAAAATCCACACACATGTGAGACTCGCTACACATTTTAGGAAGTGTTTTCTGACATACAAACTATTGTATTTACTTTTCTATTTGGTTCATGTTTTATCTTATTTTCTTGAGTCAGAGTTTCCCTGTGTCATCCAGGATTGCCTTGAGCTCACTATTTATCCCAGGCTAGACTTGAATTTATAGTGATCTTCCTGCCTCAGCCTCCCGAGGGCTGGGATTATACTTCTATGCTTCCATGCCTGGCTCCAAGCCACTGGAATTTTAAAAGTTTTATTAGGGGCTGGTGAGATAGCTCAGCCCTGCTTGGCAAGCGCAAAGACCCAGGCTCAGCCCCTGCTACCACACGCCATCCTGGCTACCAAAACAAGGCGTGGTGGTGCATACCTGTAATCCCAGAGCTGGGGAGGCTCGGACAAGAGGATCAGTATGAGTCAGAGCTGTGTAGTGAGACCCTGTACCAAATAAAGAAATAATTTTTAATTTAAAAAAAAAATCAAAGTTTTACTGGGACATGGGTAACCTAAGTTTCTCCAAAGCGGGTAGGCATATATCATTCAGGGCACTCTTCCCCAGAGACCAAGGGACTTGACATAATGGCCACTATATCCCCAACACTGAGTGAATTATTAGTAAGGGCTAATCTATTTGACAGGTCCTCAAAAATGAGGCTCCGCTATTAACCACCCCACGATGACACAGGGCAGGAGCACAGAGCTCTGCCCCCTCCCGAGCTCAGGTCTTCACAACACTGCCACTGCCTGCCCACCACACACCCACACCCAGGGGACCCTGCAGCTCAGAGAGGCCTGTGGCCTGGTCGGTAATATCTGCAATGGAAGAGCCCCTTCCAACCCGAAAACACAGTGACGCATTGCGTTAACAGCCACAGAATGACCAAAACACCATCACCAACAAGATTTACTGCAAATCACCAAACCAAAGGATGAATAATTGCTTCCTGCTTTTTTCAAATGACCTCTTTAAATTGGGAAAAATTACTTTTTATGCGATAATGTGCTTTTGTTTTTGCTTTGCTAAATATACATTACTTTTATTTACTTTCATAAATATATCTCCCAGTGACACTGTGTACTCTGCTTTTAAGGTTGCTTTAAACTCTTCTTTACGCTCCCTAAAACGAACAAGAGCATCACCAAAAGAAAGATAGATGCATGAAACTAGAATTTCCCCAAGGTTTCAGACTTGATGAAATAACAGGAACGGAGCCTGCTGGTAGCAGAGCAGAAATCAGATTTTCATTCATGTTGTTTGCTTCTTTCCAATCCCGTACAAGCCACGGGTAAAGTGGGCAAGAAGTTCTGAAACAGCAAACCAAAAGCAGCAAAGCTTACCCCACCCCCATGGGGACACTGGCTGGACTTTCAGGAGCAGGAGGGGAGCTGGGAGCCACCCAAAAGACACTTAGTGGGAAGGGACCGGGCTGGCACAGGTACGATGCCCTCGCTCCCCCAGGGGCCAGGAGCCCTAACAACACAGTGAGCCACTCACAGCGCCAACCTCCTCGTGCGTCTGAGCAGAGCCAGGAGGCATCTGCTGAGAGCAATGGCGCACTGCGGGGAATGCAGGAGCGGCCTACACAGCGGCACGGATGCTCTCCTGTGTCCCTTGCTGAAGTCCAGCATCGTTCCGCAGCAGCACGGAATCCCTCCATGCTTCCGACAAAGACGACCGTGCTGCCAACTAAAAGAACAGTCACAAGCACACTCAGGGCCCCGCCTGGGCCTGCCTTGGGGACGAGGATGCCAATGCCTGGCACGCAGACTATGGGCATAAAGACAAGCAAGACAAGGAGGAGTCAGCGCCCGCCACTCAAGCCCAGATGAAGGTCCTCGCTAGCCAGCTGCAGTGAGCCCCGAGAATGCCTGTCCTGCAAACTCATACCACTTTCCTTGAAACCCAAAGTTTCTGCCTAAGGAAGGGAATCATCGAAGCAGCACCCCACCTCCTGCACTGCCTTCTTCCGTCACATTGGGCAGCCTTAATGCAGGGACGGGCCACAGCGCCGCCAGGCCCTGCGCGAAACACACTGCACCGCTCTTCTGGAATGCCGCCCCTCTGCCGTCTCTCCCTGCCCCAGTGGGCAGTGGCGATGCATGGGACAAAGCAGAGGACCAGGAACAAGGGCGCCACCGTGGCCACTGCTTCACACTGTCACATACACAGACAGTGGCAAAGAACTAGATGCGACAAGAAGGGAGAGCTGCTCAGGCTGAAAGAGCCCGATGCCACACCAAATGCCCACAGAAGTCATGTGGCAGCCACGAGTCCATGCCCGCACAAAACCTTGTTTTAGTTTCCTTCTGCCATAAAGATGACACACAAAATTTACATGGGTGTCCCAGCCAGGACAGCGCTGGCTCTCTGCTGTGGGATGATGACTGTCCCATGCCCACGCCCACACGTCTGTCCCTCATCTGCAGCTGCTCTGTGAGCACTCTCACGCACATGCAGGACAGGGCACTCTGGACTGCGTCCCCCAGGTTTCTTATTGAGAGTCACACTGTGGCTGACTATAGCAGCAAACCAGCCCAGCAGGACTCTCAGGTGGCCCATGGACATGGTAGAGGCATGGGCTGAGATTTCCCAAAAAGTAAATCCCTAAAGTCTATTATGAGAGGCGAGATTGCTCAGTAGTCTAAAGCACCTGCTTAGGCAAGCTCAGGCAAAGCACAGGGACCGCAGTTAGATCCCCAGCACCACATGCTGCATCAGCCCCGCCCCCAGGGAAGACTGAGCCAGCTGAGCCAGCCATAAAACAAAAAGTCTGTTATGAGGATTTAGCTGGAAACAGTAAACCTGGCGGGAGGACCAGCTGTCCTACTCAGGCTCCTACAATTAAAGGCTGGGATGGCATCTCGAGAGCCATCTATCCTCAGTGGAGCCCCACTATCCCTGGTAGACTCAAAGCCAGGATTATTCCCCAGATGGTGGAACAGGATGCCCTGACACTCTGCCCCAACAGAGACAAGGATTTAAAAAGGACACAAAGGCCAAATGCCTCAATTTATATCTGGCCACTACAAGACAATTCCCCAGGTGGCCTGGTGACCTGGATCTTCCCCTATTCTTGAGTGCAGTTAGTTCCCAAGACAGACTACAGAGTACACAAGGACTGCACAGTACACAAGGACTGCAGCGTCCTAAGTTAAGGAGGGACTTCATGTCCCTACAGCTCGATGACCTGCCACACTTTACTGCAGCGAGTCCAGGTCCTTTGGTGTAAAGCCCAGCGTGGGCTGCATTCTAGGTCCCTTCCCTGGGGCCTAAACTAGGGGACCAAGCACACAGAAGGCTCCCACGCCCGCAGCCACCAGAAGCCTGAGGCCTCTGTTGAACTTTGCTGCCTCCCTGTAAGCACAGCAGCTCTCATGAATGTGCAAGTGTTCTGTCTCATGGGCTCAGCAACCGGTAGAAACTCTAGGCTGGTAACCAGGGAAGACATGGCTTCCCTCTTGGAAGACATGGCTAAGCTAAAAGGAAAACAGTAGGAGAAGACAGTCCGTGCAAAGAGACCCTAAAGAAAGAAAAGGCTCTCACAGAAAATGTGCCTAGGCACAACAGTCCCGGAACATAAAGGACACTATCTTATGGTAAAGCATCGACTCTCCAGGAAGCTACAGCAGCTACAGTCACACACATATGCACTCAACATCAGAACACCCAATTATATGGAAGGCATTGGCAGAACTAAAGGAAAAAATAGAAAGTAATCCACTAACAGGAGGAAACTTCAATACCCTACTTTTAATTATGAAAGAACCAGACAGATCAATAAGGAAAGAGAGGATCTGCACACTACTGTGGACCAACTGGACCTTAGCGACACAGACAGAACCTCTGGCCGGGCAACAGCAGGGTACATGGGCTTCTCAAGCATACACAGGGACATCTCCAAAACACGCCTCGCGCTAGGCCACAAGACAAGCCTCAGCCAACTCAGGAAGGCAGAGAGCCTATAAAACGTCTTCTCTGACTACAGTGAAATGAAATTAGAGATCCATAGCAAGAGGAAAAAGGGAAACTCACAAACATGGAAATTGGACAACATACCAGTGAGCAACAAAAGAATATATGCAGAAATTTTTTAAAATTTAGAATATCTCTGAAGGTGAAAACAAAATTAACTAATGAAGCAAGAACAGTAGAAAAAGGAAAGTTTAGAGTAGTGAACCTCCACATTTAAGAAGCACAAAGGGCTTCAATCAGAGCATGACCTTATGCCTCAGGGAACTAAAAAAGGAAACAAATTAATAGCAGAATGAAGGAAATAAATATACAAGTGGAGATAAATGAAAAAGAACACAAAATAATCAATGAAAACAAGTCAATATTTTGAAAAGATTGACAAACTCCTAGCTAGGCTAATGAAAAATGTGAGGTTTTATTGCTAAAGTTAGAAATGAAAGAGGAGACATAACTGGTATAAAACAGTATCATAATTATACTATATACTATGAATGAGTATACATCAGTTAAATAATTTTTAAAATGGATAAATTTCTAAAAATATGTAACTTATAAAGCTGAAATAGAAAAGATAAAAATTCTGAAAAGCCTACTAAGGAGCTTGGAGGCATAGCCAAAACTTTCCAATGAAGCACAGCCCGAATGAGCCCACGGGGCAGGTATTTCAGGACCGGCCAGCAGGCCTTCGCGGCTGGGCCACCGAGGCAGAGAAGGGGCCAACACGCTCCACCCACATTCACTCTGGGAGGCCAGAATTGCCTTGGCACTGAAACCAAGTCATTCAAAGCTGTGTGCCAGGCTCTGGACTTCAGTTGGGCAGCTGTGTTCACTAAGGCACTATTCACAAAGCCAAGAGGCAAAACCAACCCAAAGCCCAGCCACAGCTGAATGAATACATGAAACGCGACACACACCTACGTCCAGTGACTGCTGGGCCACCCTTAGAAGGCAGGAGATTCGCCTTCCCACTTCAGTGAAGCTTCGGGCCACTATTCCAAGTGACATAAGCCAGTCATTCACACACAGCCCCAAAGCAAAGCCAGCAGCACGGAACTCCACTGAAACTACACACCTAACACAGTGAAATTCTAGAAGCAGACAGCAGGGTGAGAGGGACAGCGGGCGCAGGCGAGCGCGCCTCTGGTTGCCGTGCTGCCAGCAGGGGCTCTGGAGAGCTGCTGTGCGCCTGCACAAATCTGCTCCACACCCCTGAGCTCAGAGACTGCGGCGGCAAGCCAGTGCTACGCGCTACCTGTTCCACTGCTCCACAGGCACCAAGCTCAGCCGGACGCTGCACTTCACCTTTGAATATGAATGCTGACATCTAATGGGAGAAACCACTCATTCCCAAAAATTCAATGCTCTGCCATCGCCAGTTCTGCGGATAACTCACTACTATATGGAGTACCGGACCATATTGGAATATTTTGCTGGATTCTTGCACCTACAATATTTAAATGACAATGGAATACCCATCTCTGACAAAACTAAACATAAAAGGGGATACAAATGAAGGGCCATTTGTATCCGTATATTCAAAATAGTTAGGATAGATATACAGCTACTTTCTCTTAATTCAATGAGAAGAAACATTCGTACTAATAGTGTTTGTGGATAGGATATCGCGTCTGCATCTTGTACTATGAATTACTAGCAAAAAGACAACAACATGCAATGTATTAATTATTGAAACTGTCAAAAAAAGAAAATCAATGATATTTTCATCCTTACCAGCTATAACTTACTTCTGAATCAGAACATTATAAATGTCATTTTCTTACCCCTGCTTTTAGCATTCCAGTCTTTCTGTGTTGCTTTTCTTGAAGGGAACAATTGTTAATTTTTTTTTTTAATTGTCTTGGATACTTTCTCGTTGCTGGAACAAAATACCCATGATTCAAAGTTAAAGGAGGAAGGGTCACTTCAGCTCACAGTCCACAGAACTTCAGTCCATCGTTGGCTGGCTACAAGGCGGGGCAACGCAGCGAGGGGCATCACAGAGGACAGACAGTCCGCGGCAGGCGGGCGGGGGTGGCAGAGCTCGGCAAGCCTGCCTTGCCTTCATCCCAGCAGGCTGCAAGCCAACTGACCTTCTACCCTTACCTCGGGGTGGGCTTCTGCTGTCCACATCCTTAGGCCCAGGTCACGACACCTCTAATCCACAGTCACACACCCTAATCCCGCCACATTTGAAACTCCCCACCTCTGGCCACACGTGGCTCTCGGGAGATGTCTATTCACAAGCTGCAGCAGCGATCTCCCTTCTCCCTGCACCTGGGACTCACTCCAGACGTGACAGGCAGCCTTCCCCGTTAGTGCCGGCGCCCATCGGCCACTCTCTCATCACCAGGAAGAGACACTACAACATAAAGGCCTCCTGCAGCAGCCCCCAGCCCCAGCTCCCTCCTCCAGAGCTGGTCGGCCTCACCTCCTCACCCTGCCCAAGCTCCATGCCCATACCCCCTCCTATCACACAACTCTGGGTGCCACTGTTTGCCATCTTATTAACACAGTCAAGCCAAAGCAACTGCAGGCTCCACAACCCTGAACCAAAACTAGATGGGGAAAAGCTCGAGTCTACACCAAGCATCTATGAAGCTTTTCCTTGTCATTATTCCCTAAATGTATAGTATGACAACTATTTCCGTAATATTCACTTTGTCTTAGGTATATTAAGTAGTCTACAAGTACACATGGGAGGATATGCATGAGTTACATGCAAACACCACTCCACTTATGTGAAAGCTCGAGCAGCCACAGACTTGGGTATGAGTGGCAGTCCTAGAACCACCCCCAGAGTCAGCAAGGACAACAGCATTTTCTGTCTTTAATGACTGCCTTCCCCTCAAGACCAGAGTCTCACTGTGGAATAAACTCAGGACGTAGCAGCACCTCTCAGCCTCATTCTTCAGCACTGGCACTCAACTCTCAACACCCACAACCTAAAGGAGGAGGGGTTTACTTCGGCTCATGGTTCATAGAGGTCTGAGTCCATAATTGGCTGGCTCCATGGGTCATGGTTCATAGAGGTCTGAGTCCGTAATTGGCTGGCTCCATGGCAGGAGGGCATGACAGAGCAGAAACAGCCCACAGCAGGCCACCAGGAAGCAGAGCGATCAAGGGAGGAGGGAGACTCACCCACACAGGCCACGCTGTGTGAGCACCTCCTTCAGCCAGACCTTCTCTCCCAGCATCTCTCAGAGAGCTAAGCTCAGCACAGAGTACTGCCCCATGAGTAACACAGCCCCCCCACACACACAATCCACTCACCACCCCAAGGCCTGCCTGTGAGCATGAGGCTGTGGGGGATACCTAGCTACAAACCATAGCAGGAGGGAAGACAGGAAAGAAACCCTTTCTGAGCTGGGAGAATTCTTGGGGTCAGAGCAAAGTGAAGCTTCCATCTCAGCCCCTCAAGGACACCCTTCCTTCCCCACAACCAGAGTCCTCTCAAGGGCTGGAGGACACAACCAAACCTAGCACAAGAGGGTGATTTCAGCAGTCTAGGGGTGGATTTGCCAGCATTTCTGGCCTTTGCAGCAAACGCATAGGCAGGGTGGAGTAGGCACCTCCCTGCCCCAACTCTGGGCACTAAGAGCCCCAGAAGAGACACCACACTGAAGAGAGAGGGGGCAGAAGGAGAAACTCGGTAGGAGAAGCCTGTGGAGCTGGGTGTGGCAGCACAGCCTATGATCCCTGGATTCAGGAGGCTGACGTGGGGAGACAGCTGCAAGTTCAAGGCCAGAGTGAGTTGAAGGCCAGCCTGAATCGCATAACTAGATCCTATCTCTAAAAGACCAAAAGAAAAGCATTTGAAAATTCACCTCCCAACCTTGGCTTTTCTGAGTATTTTCTTTTCACTCAGCTGTCTTAGGACGGGAGCTAGAGAGTGACTACTTCTAGATGTGTTAAGTGCCTCATGACTCCTGTTCATGGTCTGCCGTGGGAGCTCCATTAGCAATAAGCACTTTCAGGTTCACTGGCCATGTTGCACCTTTTTAAGAACATGAAATCGGAAACAGAGCTTAAATTTGAAATAATCAGCCTGCTCTGGCAAATCTATCCTCCTTTAAGAAAGCTTTTTTTTAAAAGAATGTAGATGCTGACACTGACCAGCCATGTTGTGTTTCATTTTTTTTGTATATGAGACTAAAATATGTTTGAATACCTGGGTTTTAATTGGAATATTTTTCTAAGATTCTAGTCTTTCTAGTATTTTAGGTTAATTACCCTCCCCCAAAAAATGCGGCCACAGCAGTCATCTCATTCTTAGATTTATCATCTGAACGCAACACTCTGGGCTTTATAAAGAATGCTGATCGCTAAACTCCTTGCCTCTGTGTAGGCCGCAAAGATTCTTCAATCACATCTATCTTGGCCTGTGTGGGACACATACTGTATGGCTAAGTGAGCCAGAGGCTCTTATGAACTGATGTTTGAGAAGAGCCAAAGCAGCATCAGCAGGACCAGCGCAGGAAAGACGGCCTTCCAGAGCACCCTCCAGTGACAAATTCATTTGGAACATTTGAATCGGTTAAATGCTCCCTGGCATTAGTGCATGTGAGCGATTCGTCGAGGAATGAGATGACTAATCCACTAAACTTCCCCTTTACTCTGCTCAATCTCTCCTGAAAGAAAAGAGTAGTTTAAATGAATGAAGTGCTCATTTTAAAATCTACTGAGCTTCCACGAAAGGCTAGCTACCAAGCAGAACATTTATAGAAATAAGAAAAGCTCCCCGACTGCTTTTCTTAAAAGATTCTAAATATATTCCATTGCAGCCTTGAATGCTGAAAGTTTAATTTCACTTACAGAAATAACAGCAGTGAAATGACAGTTCAGTTCTAGTTTTTAATTACCCTGTAAGTAGATTAATTTCTTAGAACAAGAATTTCTGGTCCTGGGCATGCACTGTCCACTATTAACCACTTCACTGCCAAAAACCATCACACATATAAATAAGGCTACAGACCAGGTTAAGTCCTTTAAAACAGAAGCTCAAATTAGGGTCTTTATTTCTGTGCCAGAAGTGAAGAAGCAACAACTTCACGTCCTCAGGAGCCCCGGCCTCTCCCACCACCACACTCTAAGCCAGGTCATCTCTGTTTCAGAAGCTTCGTGGGAATACTGGTCCAGGGCGTGTGCAGGAAGAAGCCAATCTCCTCCCGCCCAGAAGGAAGCGCAGCTGTGCACCTTCTGTGAGGAATGCTGGTTCCCCCGCAAACTCCTCAGGTGAGGACAGCGTGGGCTTTAGTCATAGGTGCTCAGCACAGGTGGGTCAAATAAGTACCCAGAGGAAACGATCTGCAGTCGTAAAGGGTGGATGTGGTGAAACTCGTACTACTTCTGCTTTGAGCCGATGATCCAAGAGTTAGAAACAAGAACATCCCTGGCTATCACTTCCCAAATTACACCCAGAATGTGTCCGAGATCCCAGCAAGTGGCTCTGAGGCACTGCAGCTCTGAGAAGCGTTGCTCTGCCCAGGCTCCTTGAGGGGTGTCTCTCGTCCCCCAGCTGCCCATGAGCACAAAGCTGTGTGGACCTGCACGTGGCTCCCAAGGAGGAAGCCCGCCTGCCCCAGCTGACTCGACACAGGCTGAGTCAGCACAAGGCAGCAATCTGTCTCCTTGTTTAAGACACAAAGAAGCACAAAGATCTCCAAGTATTCTGGTTCACATTAAGCATCAGTTATCTTTTTTTCAATCCTACTTCACATTTTTAATTCAAAATCATGGCCACTAGAATTTCCCAACTCAGGTGACTCTGTGCAATGCAGGTAGCATTTAAACTACACCAAGAGGCCTCTAAGCCTAGGGGGTGAGCCATGGGTGCACCCCCCCAGAACTCGTGGGAGCTAAGGTCACACAGAAGGCTGGGCATTCTACAGTGGCTGCCAAGTGGCTCCCCTCGGAAGGGGGGCGGCGAAAAGTTCAGTGTGGCACGTGATGGTGAAGCACTCGCCAGAGCAGGTGCTGCCAGCAGAGCCCTGCAGCACCTCCCTCCTCAGCGCAGACCCGGCCAGCAGACAGGGCCCAGCCCAGCCCAGCCCAGCCGGGCGCTCTAGCCTCACCGACTCCGCACATCTCGGGCCTTTCTGAAGATACACAGCTGCCTCTTCGGGGCCCACACGGGCATGGCTCCTCACCATAACAGCCCCGCGCCCCGCAAGCTAAGGTTTGTTTCCCACCATGAAGAACGCAACGAAAATAGAGAAAACCAGGCACCCACTTTTCACATGACTAAAATCACATTTTTATAGAAACCTACTATGTATATAAGAATTTTACAGGTTTTCAAACATATCCCATTTGCAGAAGTTAATAAATCAGTACAATCACTTGAAAAGTATCTGTATCTAGTAATGTTATTACGGCTTTTGTCTAGATGTCCCCCAAGCCTCGTGAAGTCAGTGGGGCCTTCCCACATGAGGCTGAATCTACAGTGTGCGACTGATTCACAGTGCTAAGCTGAAGGGCGCTGGGACCAACAACAAGTGCTTGCTAAATCAGGCCACGGGTTCGTTTGGCACTGCCCTAATCCAGAGGCCTGGATACAGCACAGGGGACAGCGCAAGGCTTGTCTTGTGCCTGGCTTGCTCCTGCCTTCTGCCCACCGGGGATGGTTTCTGCTCTGTGTTGCTCCTTACCACGCCACCCCACTGGTGTCCCAGCCAATTATGGACCGAAACCTCTACAAACTGTGAGCTAACTAAACCTTTTTTCCTTTAATTTTGGGTGTCAGGAATTTTGTCTCAGCAGTGAAAAAAGACAAATATCAAACAAACAAACATGACCCTGATCACCCAGCAATTTCGGTGCAGCGTGATGTTCTTCGAAGGCACCTGGAGGGAAGCTCACGGTGAAGCAGCCAAAACTGCAACCAACCGATAAGCCCGTCAGCTAAAGCGCCATGACCCCAAGAGGCCGACCTGCCAACCATGGGAGCTGAGGAATCGCAACAGGAAGGAGGACAGCAAGTAGAATTCCCAGCAAAGCAAGCTCCAAGGTAGAAAAATCTGTGGCTTCAGAAGTCAGGTTGTCCCTGCAGCGAGAGGTGCCAGAAAGGTGCCAGAGGCTTCTGGAGGCTCTGTGTCACACAATGTGGCCACTGTGAAAATGTGTGTGGTTTACACCAATGCAGTCTGTGGCTTTCTCTGTGTGTGATATACTTCAATAGCAATCTTAGATTAAAATAGTAATAAACTAAAGGACTCTCTTGACAAGAGATATCACAGCAATGCTTCCTTGTTTCCAGGGCCTTTTTCTCCCATGGCCCCTGCATGGTAGGCAGGTTCTCTAGTGACAGGAAGGGCATAAACATCTCCCACTTCACTTCACGGCAAGCACCTCGTTCCCTCCTCCAAATACCCTAGGGAGAGTCTGCTCTTCCTCCATGAGGTGGCTCCAGAGCTGGCAAACTCAAAGACCTGACTCCAAACCATACAACAAGCCTTCAAAGCCCATTTTCCCCTAATAAAATTCACTGGAGAGACCTAAGCTACTCCATCTTTCAGAGCCTTCACTGAGTTAACAACTAGCCTAACTAGCTAGGTCACTGCCCCCAATCTTCTTCCAATCCAATCATGTTTGGAGAACACAACCAACTCAGCCTCAGGGCCACCCCTCAGGCCTGTAGTCTGTGCCTGACCATCCTGTGGCTGGTGCCAGAGGCGTCTTCTATCAGTGCTAATCAAATGACAGGACTGTGTAGAGGGCAAGCTCCCTTATTAAAGTCTGTGTACCATAGCGCCTGCACGTAGCAGCTCCCCATAACAACTGATCATGTTCATTCACATCATGAGGGGCCAACACGCACCGGCCAACCACTGGCTCCAAGAGAGTAAGGCCTGGGCCCAGCCTCCATCCCTGAATACAGACAATGTGCTAGCTCAGTGCCCGAGCCCCACCAATATTTATTTCCTAGTAAATAGCCCCATTAGAACACTCAATGTTCATTCACATGGAATAGTCACTTTTAATAAAAGTCTCCAAGATACAAATGGAAAGCAGCAAGCGACAGCTGGTTGTCGTCCCGCTCACCAGCACTGAGGCTCCAGGCCAGTCTACGGCCAATCACACGAGGTCTGCAGGAAGGTGGCTCCGCCAGCCCCTTCCAGGTACCTTAGGCCTCCATGGCCACACCTCACACAGACACCCAGAAGCCAGCCACTTGGAGCAGACAGCACCACAGGGAGGGGAGTGAAATTTCCTCACCGTTTCTTCTTCTTTCTTTTCCTAACTCGGCAGACCTCTGCACCACGAGGCTCCTAGCGTGCAAAAAGAGGGGCAAAGGCCAGACCCAGGTGAGGCTGGGCCTCCACCCTGTGCACCCGCCCCATCTCAGTCACGTGGAAGGCACTGTGGGGGACTCTGTGGCCGCCTACTTCTAGCCTCACGGCTTATCGGCGCTGGGTAGCAGTGGTCGTGGGTGATGACAGCTGGGTAACTTCACAATGAAAATGCCAACTCACAGGCTTAGTGATTTGCTGCAGACAGACCCAGTGACCAGCTCACTGGGCCTTCCTCCTGACAGAGGCAGAATTAGCTTCTGAGCCTACCTCCGTGTGGTCTCTCAAACTCACACACTGTGCGGGTACCTGTGTGTGCGCACGCATGCACACATGCACACACACACACACACACACACACACACACACAGGGGAGTTGCAGATTCCATTCAGCCTCCACAGCCACACCTACACACGCAAAATGCACATCCTCGCCCCTTCCTTCCAGGTCTGCTGTAGGCAAGAGAAAGAAACGGACTGGGTTGTTCTTTCTTTCTTTCTTTCTTTCTTTCTTTCTTTCTTTCTTTCTTTCTTT
>PVKA01029853.1:0-27859 GCA_004027165.1 Ctenomys sociabilis
AAAAAAAAGATCCTTTTGCTGGGCAGGGGAGATGGCTCAGTAGAATAAGCACTTCCCTGGCAAGCACAAGGGCCTGAGTTCAATCCTTAGTTGTGCCAAAAAAAATAAATGAATAAATAAAAAGAAAAGGGAGATGGGGTAGGGAGTGGGAGTGGGGGTGGGGTGGGAGGAGTGTTTTGGGGGAACATAGGGACCAGAGACTAGAGGCATCTATCATCTATCATCTATCTATCTACCTAGCTCTGTGTTGACAGTCTCCAGGCCCGGGGAGCCCATCAGAGCTGGAGACCAGAATGATTAAAGACCCTGTGTAGCTGCCGTGGGGAGGATCTTAAGGACCTCAGTCCCTTGTGATGCCTGCTGCATTCTCTGAGGTTCCCCCAGCCCAGGTCCCTTGCTGCTCTCCCCTGTAGCCTGGACCACTCTGGGCTTTCTCTGGCACTGTGCTCACTGCTGCTTTATTGTCTTCTCTCCCTTTCCCATCACCACTGTGCTGGAACTTGATAGCTACCCATATAAGAACTCGGCTGTTACTTTTTTCTTTGAGACAGGGCCTTACTGTGTAGTTCAGGTTGGCCTCAAATTCTTGATCCTTCTGTCTCAGCATCTTGAGTGCTGGGATTACAGGTATGTGCCATCTCGCCCAGCTTATTTGTTTTTAAGGGATGGTACATTGTCAGTATGAAAGCATGACATGTTTACATAAAAAGTCTGGGAAAACAATGAGCTCTGCAGGTGACCTCTGGCTCTTTGAGAAGCTTTCAAGAGCTATGGTAAGTGCAAGACCAGAAACGCTCTGTCACTTTTTCTGGTGCCCTGTCTCATTTCATGCTCCCTGCTCCTCGTGTGCAACTCTGATAGAAGCACCTTTGTTGTGAGCTCAGAACTACTGCAGAGAAGTCTTTGAGTTTTCTGCTCCGAGTCGGGGAGCAACAAAAAAGCACACCTTTTTTCCTGCCACCCAGGCACGCCATGGTGTACTGAAAAGCTGTGGCATGCATTGTGTGTTTCTTGAGTAAGCGGCTGGAGCAAATCATTGGCAAGGTCACAACCTTATGTGACATTCTGCCGAGAATAGGTTCTGGGTGTGCCGAGCTGCAGACGCTGCCAGTCCTCAGGGTGGTGTGTTTGAACCTGGGGCAGCTGGAATCCTGGCTGTGAGCTGCCTTCACTGTTCACTCGGTTGCTGTACAAGTCTAATTTTCTGTATGTATCATGATGGGAAGATTGGGTTGACGTGATTTAACAACCTCAGCCTTGGCTCCACAAGAAGAATGGTTGTGTCAGTCAGCTTCCTGCCCCCAGGACAAGATGCCTGAGAATAGTTGGAGGGGTTCAGTCTGTTGTAACTTGACCCCATCACCTTTGGGTCTGGTGTAAGGCGACAGAGTACATCATAGTATGAGCACCTGGTAAAGGTGCTCACCTTTCAGCAAGTGAGAAGTAAGAGAGGATCAGAAAGGACCGGAGGTTCCATGTCTCCTTTGAGACCACACCTCCAGTGACCTCACACTCTCCTACCAGGGCCAACAGTTAAAGGTTCTGGCACCTCTCAATGGTGTCAGAACTGGGTACCAAGCTGTGAACACAAAGGTCTTAAGGGATTTATCAAGGTTATATTTAAAGGTCACTTTGGAGAAGATGGTCATTTTGAGGTCACTTTGGAGACGGGACTTTGGGGCTTCGTTTTCCCAGCTCTTAATTCTATGCACATCTCCCTGATATTCCTTACATGGATGGATCAGAGTTCAGTGATGGAATGCTTATGACCTTACAGGGACCCCTAGTCTAGTCCATTATTCTCTATCAAACAAGAGCAGTTTCTATCACTTTGAAAACCAGAAACTTACACTCAGAAGTGACCTCTCTGACCTGAGTAGTGAAACCAGAAAACTACCCAATCAAGCTAGCACCTCCTTCCATGCGTGCACCAATACAAAGTGGTCAGTTTAGTGTTCCTAATGTGTAATTTATACAAAGACTTGAATAGTTTTGCAACTGCAGTGCTGGGTTACAATAAAAGCATATAACAAGTCCTCATGCACAGCTTCCTGAAATATATACGGTACAAAAACAAGCTCTGCTACTCTGTTGTCAACATTGGTAGGCTCATCAACCTGGATTGCACACCATGCTGACTCGTTGGTCATTTCTAACAATTGTGCCTCTATCTTTTACTGTCTCACTAGTTACCTAGTCACAGTGCTGGCTGAAGGAGGAACACATGCCACATTTTGAACATGGTGCTCTCCTAAAAGTTCATGACAAATGTCCTTAGCAGCAAATTTCCATAGTCATCTGGCCCCAGAGAGAGTGGCATGGCAGAGGAGGAGCAGCAAAAGAGGCCGCAGCAGCCAGCCTCATCTCTTTGTATTCCATCTAGGCTGCAAGCCTATTGGTTGGTGCCACTCACACCCAGACCTATGCCAAGCCAATCAGTGATCTAGTTCTGTTACCACATGCCCTTAATTCAGTATCACAGCATCCACGATCCAACCACCTTTCAACATCCCACTTATAGGCCTGAAACTTTGTGGTAGACATCTAGATGTAAACCATAACACTGTTGAAGTCTTTTTTAATATATCAATTTGTTTGTTTTGTTGTTTTTTTGAGGCAGAGTCTTGCTATGTAGCTGAGGCTGGTCTTGAGCTCATTATGTAGCCTAGGTTGGCCATGTACTCGTGGTGATCCTCCTGCCTCAGCCTCCAGAGTGTTGGGATTACAGGCATGCACCACCACACCTGGCCAAATGAAGTCTTTCTGGAACACTGCTTTGAACATAATCTACAAGCTGTTGGCATCTCACTATTGCCCATAAGAAAAGGCCAAGTTTTTTACCTGGCTCCCAGTGCTTGGCACAGTCCACAGTTGGCCTCTGTGCCTGCCTACACAGCCTGTGCAGCCAGGACCCCTGGAACGCGCCCAGATGCTGTCATGTCACCCTCTGAGCATGCTCCTTCTCCCTCTTGCCAGTCAAATCTCAGGTGGAGCCCCACCCTCATCCACTCCAGAGCACCCCTGTCCTACTAATGGGTGCATGTGCAGAGCTATCTTTCTTTTGTGGTTGGCACTCACTGTCCATGCCCTTTGTCCAACACCTAGTCTGAGTTGCACTTTTAAATGTGCTTTTTATTTGTCTTTCACTTCCTCACTGCGGGCTGAAGGTCAGCTTGTTGTTACTGATGACATATTAATCCTGACTAATGTTAGTTAATGAGAAGTTGAGTCTTGGTGAAATTTATAATTGCAGGATTTCCATATATATCATCATTTTCCCTTTGATAGATAACCAAATCCTGTATGTACTGTATGTTGGCCAATGAACTAAGGTGGTCTCAGATATCACCCCACACCATGCGACCCTACTCTCTCAGAGGGATTCTGGGAGGTAAAGACCAGCTATTACAAATAGTCCTCATGATTATGAAAACAGTTTGTAATGTATTAATTCATGGACTCTGTATGGTTAAGGTGTTTTGAAACTGTCTGATTGACATTTGTATTTTAATAAAATAAAAATAAATGAAAAAAAAACAACAAAAAAAACCCCAAATAGTCCTCATGAGTACAGCTCCATGGAGGCATATGCTTGAGGATATGTTGTACCCAGTTGCCAGATTGTACAAAGGTGTATGCTGGAGAATATGTTGTACCCAGTTGCCACATTATACAGAGGTGGACCTCACCCTGTGCATCTCAGCTTTGGATAAATAATATCTTTCATTTCCCTAAGTCTAGAGGAGAAGAAGAACCCTGAGTTCCTCCTCAAGAAACAGAACTTGATGTTTAAGCTTTGGCTCTTTCACTAAACTTTTGTCACAGTTCTTGCCTCAACTCATGCCACTCAATCTGTGTTTTACTTTTGTTGCTTATATTTTATTCTTATCCTTAGTAGTGGCCACAATATCCATGTTTAATATGCTACTTAGTTTTTCAAATAACTAGTAAAACAAATGCATAGTCATTAGATAACTTTATCTGTACACAGCACACTGCTATGTCACATATCCCCATAAGGCTGTGCTTGCCAGCCTTTCGGACATACCCCTATCAGATTCTAGATTTTCCCTCCCACCCCTTTGTGGCAGTCTATTAACCACTGGTGTTCAATTTGGGTAGTTATGTTCTAGTTGGTTCATAAGTCTCCTTTAGACAGAAGAGAGTTCTGCACAAAGTTATAAGCATTTTCTTTTCTAAAAAGATAAAAAAACCCACTTTGTCTATTTCTTCCTGAGTTCAGGGATTCAAGCTGAGAACTTGCATGAAGAAAGTATTGATTTTTTGAGCATGAAAACCGTAGGATGAATCAGCATCCCATGATTGATATGGGTGGAAAGTTCATTTGTTTAGGCGGTAATTCACTGAGGCATTCAATAGGTGCTTCTTTTTTTTATTTTAATGTAGTTTCTACATGGTCTCACTACACAGATCAGACTCATAATGATCCTTTTTTCAGCCTCCCAAGCACTGGGGTTGCAAGCACAAGTGTCACCACACCCAGTCTCAATCACCCATCTCAGCAGGCCCTGGGGATGGGGCCAGCAACACTAAGTAATTCTTTGAGCTTTTGTTAACTCTTCCTAGCTTTGGTCCAGGAAATCCAGCCTCAAGTGTATCTTGTTTATTTTTTTTTATCCAAATATAGTATTTATTTTTGTTTTTTTATTTTCCATAATTTTATTGAAGAACAAATAGCAATGAGACAGTTTCAAATCAAATTAGTAGAACAGATTCAATAATTAATACATTGCATATTGTTTTCATAGTGGTTTTTTGTTGTACAAGGTGCAGACATGATATTCTATTTACAAACACTATTAGAGCAGATGCCTCTATTCAATGAATTAAGAGAATGTAGCTGTATACCTTTTTTTTAAAGCTCAATTATAGCACAGTTTCAAGCCGAGCATGGTGGCGCAGGCCTGTAATCCCAGCACTTGGGAGGCTGAGGCAGGAGGATTGTTGTGAGTTTGAGACCAGCCTGAGTTACAAAGGGAGCTTAAAGCCAGCCTGAACTGCATAGTGAGTCCCTGTCTCAAAAAGACAAAAAAAAATTATAGTACAGTTTCAATAATTAATACTTTTACATTGTTATCTTCCTAGTGGTTATCCATAGTACAAGAATCAACCAGGATATCCTATACAAACATTATTAGTGCAAATCTTTCTGCTCATAGAATTACACAAAAGTACTGCATATTTATCCTAACTGTACTGTTTATACAAACACAAAATGGTCCTTCCTTTGTATCCCCTTTTTTTGTTTAGTCCTGTCAGTGATAGGTATTCTATTGTCATTCAGTTATTATAGGTGCTTGAATTCAGTGAAACAATCCAACACAGTCCAGAAGTCCACAATAGTAGTGGGTTATCTGAAAAAGTTGTTGACTAGAGCCACTTACAGCTCAGCATATTATTATGGCCTTATTTTATATACCTCATTTTTATACTTTTCTGCTGGATGGTTAAGACCGAGATAAAGCAAGACCTGAATAACAAAAAATGTAACTTTTGTATCTGATGAGGTCAGTCAAGTCCCCTCAGGGTTTGTTCTATAACCCTGTACCTCACTTTGTAGATCCTTTGTCAGTATCTCAGTTATTGTAATGAGACAAAATAAGTCCACGCAGCTTCAGACAAAGGTGTGCCAATCACCATTACAAATTTCTTCTACTTGATCCAGGTTGAGAGTCAACCTTTGGTCCAATTCCAAAAGCTGCCTTCCAAGACCAAGAACCCTAGAATGACCCGATTTTTATATAAGGTAAGAGCAATGATTAGTATCTTGTCACTAAAAAAGGATGAGGGAATATGGATGGATGGCACAACTTGCAGCAAGCATTTGCGGTCAACTTAGCACAGCAAGGAAAGCACCCTCTCTGCATCTAATGCCGCCGCTCTGTACAGTTTTCCTGATCATCTGACTTACCTAACACTTAATGTATATATTCACCTTATCATATAAAAATTGATGAGATACTTAAGCTTGTGTATCCGATACACTTCACTTACACGCTCCCAAGGTCTCAAGGTGCATCCATTTGCCAACAAATGTCTCAAGTTTATTTTACTTATAGCAGAGTAGTACTCTATTGTATATAAATACCATATTTTCTTTATCATTTCATCTGTTGATAGACACATAGGCTGCTTCCAAGATTCATCTATTTATGTTAATTCTTATTTGTACATTTTTTTTTTTTTTTTGCAGAACTGGGGATTAAACTCAGGACCTTGGGCTTGCCAGGGAAGCACTTATTCCACTGAGCCATCTCCCCGGCCCCTACATTTGTAATAAACAGTGATTGCATCCATTGTAGGGAATTGGTACATAACATACCTCAATTCTTTTTTCTCCTTCCCCTTTTTTGTCACATTAGATTTACTTGTAAGTTCTTCTAAAGTTAATTATCATACATACAGATCAATAGACTAGTAGGCCAAAAAACCATATAAAAGGGCCAGACAAATAGCTCAGTGGATTAAAGCACTGGCTTAAGCAGATGCAGGGGGTTGGAGGTTCAGTATGCCCCAGGGCGCACTGAGATAGTGATTGAGACTGGGCATGGTGGTGCATGCCTGTAATCCCAGTGCTTGAGAAGCTGAAAACAGGAGAATCACTACAAACCTGATCTGTGTAGTGAGACCCTGCACTCAAAACAGGAGAATCACTACAAACCTGATCTGTGTAGTGAGACCCTGCACTCAATACTCACCTAAAATAATTATACCAAATCAACGTATACTTCTAGCGACATTGTCCACACTGAGTAACTTTTTCCTTATGCATACTTTACACTTTATTTGTTTATTGAGTTTCTCATCTAAGAGAAGCTATATTTAAGCTGGTGTGTGACCTATCGTCGTGGTGTCAAGGTGCAATCATGCCCCTGTAGGTGGCTCAGATGTATGTGCTATGACCACAGGTCTCCATGGTGTATAAATACCACATTTTCTTCACCTATTCAACTGTGAATGCACACATGAGCTGCTTCCAATGTTGAGCCAATATGAACTGTGCTGCTACAGACACACACATGTCTGCATGGCTGTGATATGATCTCTTTAACTCCTTGAAGAGGAATAGCTCGGTCCATTCTTACCTTTCTGGAGGACTCTCTACACTGATTTCCATAGCAGTTGTACTGGTCCCACCCACAACAAAGACTTCCTCTTCCCCTGCAAACTCACCAGCATTATTATTGATTCATTTCTTGGTGATAGCCATTCTTTTTGGAATGAAGTAGAATCTTAGTGTTGCTTTAATTGCATTTCTCTATTAGCCAGCAATGCTGAACATTTTTCATGTACTCATTTGCCTCTTGTATGTCTTCATCTGAAAAGTCTTTCAAATGACCAGTTTCAACTGTGTCTTTAAATTTTGGGATCTATTCTTTTGAGTTCTTGATGTATTCTTGATATTAGTCTTTTGTCTGAGGAGTAGATGGGAAAACAATTTTTCTTATTCTGTAGATTGTCTCTTCTCTTTGCTGGTTAATTTGATGTGATCCCATCTGTTGATTCTTGTTATTTCTTATGAGACTGGGCTTCTTTTCAGAAAGTCTTTTCCTATGTCTTCAAGGGTTTTACCATTTTGTCTTCTGATCTGATGTTTAGATCTTTGATTCATTTTGATTTTAATTTAGTGGGTGGTGAGAGATATAGATCTAGATTCTTTGGCACATAGATAGTCATTTTTCCCAGAACTAATTATTATGCAAAGTGATTCTCTTTTTTAGGGTAGGTTTACCCTGTCCCTCTGGATGAGCTGGTAGCCATGTCCCAGGCACTTTCCTGCCCACTGCTCTGCCACAGTGTAGGAGTATGGGCCAGGTACCAGAGTTCCTCCAGACCGCGGCTCCACCCTACGGTAGCGCCTGTAGGGTGGGGGTGTCTCTCTTCCCCCAGGGGCTCATGGAGGCTCACCAAGATTCATTGTAACTCCCATGATGGAATGAGGATTCTCTCCTCCCTCACTGTTCACCATGGTGCTGAGGCTTACCGAGGTTTTCCTTCAGTGTATTTGGACTGTTGGGTGTACCTATAGTAGTTTCTGTATCTTTTATTTTACCCCATTTATGCCTAAGTCTGTTGTTTGCCCATACCATGCCAGTTTTATCACTGTAGCTTTGTAGTGTAACTTGAAGTTCAGGATTATTCTGTCCTCTGCCTTAGCTTTGCTACGCAGAATTACTTCTGCTGTTCTAGGTCTCTTCTGGCTCCATATGAATTTTAGGGCTACTTTCTTTAGTTATATAAAGAATGTGATTGGTATTTTGATTGGATTGCATGAAATCTGTGTAACAGTTTTGAAGGTATGGCCATTTTGACACTATACAATTTTAATTATTGCTATTTATTAATAGACTTTTCCAATCAACCAACCAATCAATACAGCAAGCAGGGATCCACATACAGAAGCACAAGTCTATTGAGTAGCTATAGGGGGAAATGAGAGTTCATGTTGCACCATGGAAGGTTTGTGCTGTAGAAGAAGAAAACCTTTCCTGTTTCTGGATGTCAAGATATTGGATAAAGCCAATAGTAACTACCATAATCTGTGTGTGTTACTTCACAAACCCTTGTAAGTGGGTTCCATTTTTTTTTTTTTTTTTTAAAGAATGTATTTGGTACAGGATTTCACTATGCAGCTTGGACTCATAGTGATCCTCCTGTTCTCAGCCTTTCCAGTGCACCACCACACCTGGCCTCAGTCACCAGCTCAGAGCACCTGGAGGCAAGGCTGCTGCAGCATGTGGTGCCAGGGACTGAATGCTGGTCCTTACACTTGCCTGAGCAGTGCTTAGTCCACTGAGCTATCTCGCCAGGCCAAGGGGGTTGCACTTTTGTTCCCATGAGAACAATTAAGTATCAGAGAGTCAATGCGACCTACTCAAAGTGTACATTTAGTAAAGCTGCAGACTGCAAATTTAAATCCAAGCCTATTCTTCACTAGATAGCTGTGATCCCTAAAATCTGCATTTCTTCCCAAGAACTGGGGTTAGGCTCACCCATGTGGGGAGGAGGCTAGACAAAATGAGCCCTGGAGTCATTTTCCTGCCAGAGGGCTTTGTAAAGTATCCATTTTCTGCTTCTAGACTACAAACGCTAATACTACTTCACTCCCTTTTGCGGACACCAGTGGGAAGAACTCAATTAACTTCCCATCCATCAGCAACAGAAATGTGTTGAGACCACTCCTTCAGTATCAGGTGAGGATGGGGCAGCGGACCTGACCCTGGGGGATGAAAGACCTGGGTGCAGTTCAGAACCAAGTCTGGAAAGGCAGCAGAAGGTGAGGGAAAGCAGTGTCCACTGGAGTGTTGGCTTCCAGACCCGAGCTCACTCTACAGTGAATGTAAACGTGAGGAAATATGCCTTTGGCTTGCTTTTATCTGCAAAACAGGTTCTTGGTAAAGTTGTGATGAAGAGTCATCGAGGAAAGGAGCAAATGAAGTCCTGGGGTATAAGTGGTAGACTCACAAAAGTTGTATTTTCTTTCCATGTTCTCTACCTTTGCTGTGCAAGGGTTAAGTGAGGTGATACTGAGGAGGGGAGTAAGAAGTTAAGCAGGCGTCGCACACGCAGAAGTTCATGTTCGTGTGTCCCTGGGCAGGTTACTTTATCTAGTTGGTAAAGGATATC
Organism: Ctenomys sociabilis; assembly: GCA_004027165.1. Taxonomy (NCBI): domain Eukaryota; kingdom Metazoa; phylum Chordata; class Mammalia; order Rodentia; family Ctenomyidae; genus Ctenomys; species Ctenomys sociabilis. The sequence goes on from PVKA01029853.1 coordinate 9,649, forward strand.
CTCAGAAGCAGCGGTAAAGACGGTCCCATCGTCCTATAGTGATGACCAGTGGGTTGCCACCTGTGTCTGCTAATGTACATGGATCTCCAAGGGCACATTATGAGTCGGACAGATACTTTCTTTGAGAGAAAGATTGAGAAAACCTATTGTCTGTTAACCACTGTTTCCTCCCATCCCCCCCCCCAAAAAAAGATCCTGGCTAGCTATGCATGTTCTGGGTCAGATACTTGATTTGCAACACCAGGAGAACCCTAAATAGTCTTTTACTACAAACCTTTTTCCCTGGACAGAAAAATCAAACTAAAAATCAGGTGCTGACCTCTGAGAAGACTTCAGAAATTCCTCTGCACCCAGGCATTAAAGTCCAGGGTTTCAAGCCTGAGGAGAAGTCTCCAAGGAAGCCTTTGACAGCGGCGGGTATGACTTTGGAGTGCTGGGGGGGGGGGGCAGGAGGGTGATGTTAGGGCATTGAGAGGTGAGCTGGGCTGGGTTTCCAAGGTGCTGCAGAGGGACTCAGGGTGACAGGCTTAAACGAAGTCCTTTATCCTACTGTGGTTGTATGAACAAGAGGCCGCAGCAGTGAGCCCCAGCTTCCCACCATTCCACTTTCTCCACAGAACCACAGTGGCCAAGGGTCAGATATGCTGGTGCAAGCACGCAGCACCATCTCACCACCAGCTGTGGACCCCGGGCACCTGTGTTGTCAGGGACAGGGAAAAGTGAGAGGAAAAAGGATGTATGAGTGAACAACTCCTGAATACAGAAGAATGGAATGTCTGGGAGTTCTTCCTTCCTCTGCTGGTGGATCTTGGCAGAAGTGTCTGGGGGGCCAGGGAGATGGCTCAGTGGAATAAGTGCTTCCCTGGCAAGCCCAAGGACCTGAGTTCAATCCCTGGTTCCGGAAAAAAAAAAAAAAAAGAAGTGTCTGGGGAAGACCTCTGCCAGGACCCCAGCAGAGAACTCTGAATGGTGGCTCTTGACGTGGACATCTGGATGTGCCCAGAGGAGCTGGGTCAGGGACTGCGGTGCGCCGGCCAGGTTCAGTGTGGGGAGGTCCACTGCACCTTCCTTCATGAGACCTGCCAGGTGAAGCCTTTGTAAGCATCTGTGGTGAGGCCTGAAGGGCCACATGGAGGACACAGGTGTTTCCAGTCAAGAGCCAGACCTAGAAGCAGAAAATCAAAGTCACTAGAACACCCACCATGTTCAACCTTGTCCAGGCCTCATAACTCTCCTGCCATAGTGTTTTAATTGAAATTGCTTCAGCCGGGTGTGGTGGCGCATGCCTGTAATCCCAGCACTCGGGAGGCTGAGACAGGAGGATTGTTGTGAGTTCGAGACCAGCCTGAGCTACAAAGTGAGCTTAAGGCCAGCCTGAACTGCATAGTAAGACCCTGTCTCAAAAAGACAAAAAAAAAAAAAAAAAAAAGAAATTGCTTGTCCCTTGTCTCCTTAAATGATCTCAGGATTGATCCTTGAGGAGATAATTTCAATTCTGAGCTAGCTTTTTCTTTGTAGAGGTGACATCTGCCTCCTCATTCCTGGCCTTGATTTTGTCCCCTAAACAAGCAGCGTGCTTTCTTTAGGGTCTACATGAGTGGCTCAGGTAGAGGGAAAAGACAGACCTTGAGCCCCACCCCTTTTTCCCTCCTCATTGTTCCCCTCTTCAGGGAACATTCACAAAAGACAAAGCACCTTCCCCAGCCCTGGTTTCTCTCCCCTGAGATTCCCCAGTTTATCTACAGAAGTCTGAATTTCAGTCTGCACTCCCTGAGCCCAGAACCTCACCTGCCTAGCACAGCATGGAGCTGCTGGCACACATTCCCCTATTGCCTGACGGTGCTCTCGGGCTCCAATCTGAGTGTGAATATCAGCTGGGCCTTCAAAATTATGTGCGTGTCACCTGCCCGGCCTGTGTAACACAGCTTCAGTCCTCTCCAGGCAGACTCTGTGTCCCGCAATTCTGTGTGAACTTGATAAATGGAACCTTAACAAAAGACCAATGGATGCCTCCTGGATTTTCTTACCAAACTCATTGCCCACTTTTTGGGCACTGGCTTCTCCTTTGCCAGTGTTTGTGTTTTCTTTTTGACTTGTTGCAATACGTGCAAGATCTTTAGATTTATCCTTGCTATGTTTCTACCTGCTGAGTTTCCTGATGTGTGGTTCCTCAGTGAGCTCCTTATTAAGGAAGCTTCACGGACTCCCAAGGATTTCATCAGTAGCACCTGAGCAACTCTGCATGCTGTCTCCACTTGCCTGACAATTGTGCTTTCCCCGCAGAGGCCCTAAAGTATTATAAGAATCAGCTGTCTCGCTACGAGCAAAAGGAAATCTTGGGCTACCCAGAGCTGTGGTTTTTGGGGCTTGGAGCTAAGAAGCTGAACGTGGACTCCGAGAAATTCAGCAAGACAAGCTTTGATGATGACCATGGCTGCTACCTGAAGGTGATGAGAGACTGATGAAGTCATGGTGACTTCGGGGGCTTGGACAAGGCACAGAATGGGAAGGAAAAGGGCAGGGGGTATTGTATGGCATTGTTTGTTGATTTATTGAGGATGAGGCATCCAGAAAAATTTTTAGTAGGTGTTACACTAATGAAATACCATGTTTGAAGGATAGAAGAACATGAAATTTAGTATGCAAAATGCCCTTTTAAAAGAACAGTGAATTTGGGTGGGCGAGGTAACTCAGGTGACTAAGCACCTGCTTAGGCAAGCACAGGGACAGGGGTTCAATCCCTGGCACCACAACCCACACAAGCCCCATCCCTGGGCTCATTGAGCCAGCCACTGAGTCCAGGTGTAGTGGCAAATGCCCCTAATCCCAGTGCTGGGGAGGTTGGAAACAGGAGGATCACTACAAGTCCCAGATGCATAGTGAGACCCTGTACCAAATACATTAAAAAAAAAAACAGTGATTTTCTTCAGGGATATTTAAGGCTATAGATTTGCATCCTGGTAAACTCTTGCAGGCTCTTATGAACAGCCCTGGGCCCCTGGAAAAGGCCAGGCTGCAGGAAGATGCAGCCTCCATAGGACTCTTATTCCTTCTGTACAGTCCCATATATGGATGCTTTTGTATCTCAGACTTGTTTCTCCCGCAAAAGCAGGAATTTTTGTTGCTGTCATTGTGAGTGCATAGCCCTGTACTTCATTTCATTTTCCAGATTTGATCCCAACACCTCTCTCTCCTCTCCTAACTGGGAATATGGGCTTGCCAGGGTAGTGCATTCTAGGAGGAAGGGTATAACTAGGCAGTAATCCCTACTTCTGAGGGAGTCTGGCTGAGTGCCGCTAGTTTACCCACATATGAGCTTTCTAGTTTCCCGGTATGAACATTTTGTCACAACTTGGTTCTAGGAGAGAAAATGAGATGGCCTCATAGAAAAGCTAGATTTTCTCATAGTATATAAGGCTGAGTTTCTCAAGCATTGCCATATACACAAATGGTTGGAGGACTTGATAAGATGCAGGTTCTTATCCAGCATGTCTGGGTTAGACCTGAGAGTTTTATCTGAAAACCTCCTGGACCTTAGACCTCACTTTGCGAAGCAAGGATGAAAGTTTTGTCATGCAAATCCAGTAGAAGTGCTGGGTCTCCACTTCAGAAAAGGTGACATGCACACACACACACACACACACACACACACACACACACACACACACACAAAGCCAGTGGGCTCTTGGTTAATAACATTCAGTATAAACCTTACGTCCAATTCAGCCAGGCATTCCCAACCCTTCCCTCCCTGTTCCTTCTCAGGCTCTGCCCTACCAGAGCCTAGAGTCTGGGAAATTCCCTAAAGACATCAGTCCTGCCCATAAGTGAATTCACTGGTGCTGTATTTCAAAGTCTCAAATCTTACATGGCTCTATATTTGGTTGGAAAAGAGAGATCATGTGCGTTCTCTAAAGTCTCCAGCTCTTCCTCCCTGTTTCATCCAGGGCACATACAAATGCATAATGAACATAAGCAATTTAACTACACTCTTTTTGGGTGAGCTACATTTTTCTGTTTATTTTTTCAAAAAGTGTTAATTTTATACCTACTTATTGAGCTCCCTCATGGTTAGGCATTTGGTAGGCTCTGAAAGTATAACGGGAACCGTCATAAATGAGTACAATGTGACCCTTGCTCTTCAGTGACCATAGTTACCATAAAAGTTGGCATGTAAGCAATGATACCACGTTGGTATGAAGAAAAGTTCAAGTGCTAGGAAAACACTCATGTGCCTTTACAGCAACGTGTGTGCGGACTGTGTCCTGTTCTCCTAGTTTAGAATCAGGCCACCGATTTCCACATATCGATAACATGCATGCTCAGATAAACATGTTGATTCTTGCTTTATGAAAAACCCCAAACACCCTCCCACTCCCACTCACACATGACACATCTTGGAGACTTGCACATAAACAACCATTCCTCGCCTCCCTCAAACTCCTGAGTGTACCATGGAAATCAGAGATGTACAGAGCTTGAGGACATTAGAGGTCTCCTTATCCACATATCATCTCATCTTTACAGACAAGGTACAGGAGCTCAAGGTGGATAAGTGGCTTGTCGGAAGCCACCTAGTCATGTTAGTGGAAAATTTCCTGTGGCTTTGTTGAAATCCTTGCCCTCCTGGTTTCCAGCATATGGAGAAACATGGATGATTGTGGCTTTTAGAAAATGTTGCTTTTACTAAGTTCTGTGCTAGTAATGCAAGAAGAGCATTAAATCTAGATAAGTCTGGGTAAGCACCAGATCTGACCAGAAGAGTCCAAGCAGGCATGAAGCCTCTGGTTGAGAGAGGATTACGAGGGAATGGTCCCCGAACTGGCACAGGTGCTCAGCTTGAAGAATCACAGGACTTCCAGAATGAGACGGACATATGATTTTGTCCAAACTTCTTATTCACAAGTCCTAAAACATGCAGCAAAGCAGAAGACTGTTACTAGACCCAAATGTCCAAGGGCCATCTAGTGTTCCTACTATTGCAGGACATAAATTGAGCCTGCAAGACTTCCTGGCGCCACCTGCTGGCAACAACCAAGCAACAACCTGACGATTGCAGTGGCAGTAAGATGGGGGGGGGGGTCAGAAAGGTCTCCAGGAGGGACCCAGGAGCTGAGATTGGGGACTCGAGGTCCCAAGGTCAGAGAAACGCAAGAGCTTGTGGCTGTTCTTACTGCCAGCCTGGCCTTTGCAGGTCCTGCATGACCATATTGCCTATCGCTATGAAGTTCTGGAGATGATCGGAAAAGGATCCTTTGGACAGGTAGCCAAGTGCTTGGATCACAAGAACAACGAGTTGGTGGCCCTGAAAATCATCAGGAACAAAAAAAGGTTTGACTGGATGGGTGACATAGGCAGTGTTAGAGGGCGCTCTGCTCTGGAGTGCCAATGCACTCTGCTTCTTCCTCTTTCTTTCTTTTTTTTTTTTCTTTTCCTTTTTCTCTTTCTTTCCCTATGGCATGAAAGGGCAAGGGGAAGGAAGCCCATAGGGTTTAGTGCCTTCTGCCACCCTAGGCATTCTTGTTGGGGCTGTGGGGGGTGGACTAAGGAAACGGGCTAATTGCCAAAGACATGTCCCCATTCCCCACCCTCTCTGCCACCCCCCACCATTGCAGATTTCACCACCAGGCACTGGTGGAGCTGAAGATCCTGGAAACTCTCAGAAAGAAGGACAAGGACAACACCTACAATGTGGTACACATGAAGGACTTCTTCTACTTCCGCAATCACCTCTGTATCACCTTCGAACTCTTGGGGTCAGCTGATTTTACTTTTCAATTCATTGTGTTTGAAAGGTTGCTCAGATGACAGAAGAGAAACTCTGAGGCCAAACACTAGATTTGAGTTCAAACAATAATATTTCATGATTAGAGTAGGTGTAGCAGGTACTCAGTTACCAAGAAGTTTCATGGCAGGAAGACTGGGACCAAGGGCTGCCATCTCAGCGACCCCTCAGGAAGCCTGTCACCTGCCAGAAAACTCATGCTGGGCCTCCCTGGTCCTGAGTACCAGGAGCTAAATGGACCACGATAAGATTTAGCTTTGCTACCATGTTACCACACTTGGACTTTCTGGACAGAGACTATAGTCCAAAAGGAACAGGTAGCGGGTTGCCCAGCATGGGAAAGGAGCCTTAATTTTGAATAAATAAGGACAAAAGCAGATATTTCTATAAGGGCAAATGATGACCAATAGGTAGGTGTTGGCTGCTGAGGATTAGAGCTGAAAAGGTTTCTAATACAGAACAGCAAGCTTATTTTGACTACTTTCTCTTCTGAGAACACTGTCCAGTGCATGCATTTAGTCTTATCTGAAGAGAATAAGCAGGGTGAGCTTGTGGAGGTGCCAGGTGACCAGATGCACTGTGCTGGCACTGACGCTGATGCAGTGAAGCTCACACAGCTCTGGTGATAGGGGTGAGGCTCCAGGCTCACCTGACCTGGGATAGAGGGGAGTGACCATGCGCACCGTCATCGCTGGTGATCACGAATGTGGTCTTCTCTCCCAGATGCACAGGTGAATTATTTTCTAGTCTGTGACAAAACAGCCCAAGCTGCCCACCTGTGCCTTAGTCACAGTGCCCAGTTAGGACATCACTGTGCTTGAAAACACTTGGTGAGTCAGTGTGTGGAAGGAGAATCCTAAGCTCCACAGAGCAGGGACGTTGCCCAGGGTCACAGATCAGGACAGAGCCAAAGCCAGGTCTCACGTCTCTGTCTCAGCCCTCAAGAGCAAATGGCTTTCTAAACACTGCCAGTGGCCTGGCATGGTGGTGCACACCTGTTATCCCAACACTCAGGAGGCTGAGGCAGGAGGATTGTTGTAAGTTTGAGACCTGCCTGGGCTAGAAAGTGACCTTAAGGCCTGCCTGAACTGTATAGTGAGATCCTGTCTCATAAAGACCAAAAAACCAAAATTCTAAATAGATAAGTAATAAACATACTGCCAGCATTAGGAAACCCTATAGAGGGAAGTTAGAAGTCACCAGAGACTGCTGCCCTCTTCTTCTTGTCTCACGTAGCCCCTATGGATGCATTAGTTTCCAAAATCTGTAAGCCTGCAGTTTCATGTGGTAGAGAATCCTTTCATTTTACATAATATTACAGGTTTCTGCCACTAAAAGCAATTAAAAAGGCAGCCTTTGTTCCCACAAGGCCACTGGTAGATGGAACCAAGTAAAAGCATATCCCTTTGATGGAGCAAAGAAGGGGCTCCTTCCTTTGCTTTGGCTCTTACCTGCCAACTTTCTTGTTCTCTTGTTTACCAGGAGCCGGAAGTCCCTAGACAGACTTTTTGGGTCTGGCCAGGAGTATGCCTCATCAACTAGGAGGCTTCCTGGGTCCTTCCCAAAGTCCTGAAGAAATAGGACTACTGTAGAAGTTTGGTCCAGTCTCAGCCTACGTGTTGCCCAAGTATTTAAGTGACCATGTAACGTTGTCTGAGAGGCCAGCATGGTTGGACTTTATCTTGGGCCTACTGCGAGTGAATGAGTGAGTGAGTGAGTGAAAAGGTCAAGTTTATAAGACACAAAAGCCCTGCCTCGAGGTCTGTGATCTACCTACTAATAGATGGAAACCAGATGGCATGCAGCTGTTCACAGGGCCATCCTGAGCATACCTTTTTTTTTTCTTTTTGAGACAGGGTCTCACTATGCAGTCCAGGTTGGCCTTAAGCTCACTTTGTAGCTCAGGCTGGTCTTGAACTCACAACAATCCTCCTGCCTCAGCCTCCCAAGTGCTAGGATTACAGGCCTGCACCACCACGCCTGACTTGAGCATACCTTTTATTACCAATATGTATCACATTTTCTCTGTCTTTCCCAGAATCAACTTGTATGAATTGATGAAGAATAACAGCTTCCAAGGCTTCAGTCTGTCACTGGTTCGCCGCTTCACCCTCTGTGTTTTGAAGTGCTTGCAAATACTTTATGTAGAGAAAATCATTCACTGTGATCTCAAGCCTGTGAGTACAACCTATGTACTACCTAGAAAACACATTTCCACCTGTCCCCAGGGGCTCCTAGGACAGACAGCATGGCCAGGGTGGGAGCCAAGGATCCTGTTTACAGACAGTGTGAGCACAGCAAGTCTAAGAGAAACAAAGCAAGATGGGGTGTAAGCAGCCAGGATGGGAGTCCTTGGGATTGTCCTGTGGGAGGGCTGTGTAACTGAGGATCAAAATATGCTGCTAGAAGCATATCTTGGTTTGTAGCCCTTTGGAGTCCTCCCCAGGGCCTGGAATTCTCCTGGTCTTTCCTGCAGAAACATCCACACAGAGGCAGATGACTATATTTACACCCTCAGTAAAAACATTCTACCCTAGTCGCTTCTGGAGCACAGCATGCCTCAGGACACTTCTTGTACTCTAGTGGACAGGACCTTCTTGAATCACTCTGCTAGCTCTGTCCTGCATACCCCTATTGTTGCACTGAATTTGTGTTGGAATTGCTTCTCTATCTGAGTTCCCCCTGAATTCCAAGTTATAGCAAGATCAGGAACCTCAGCTTTTCCCTTCTAGGTCCCAAGACCTAACATGGTACTTGGTAATAGAAGACAATGAAGAAATGGCTTGGTTGGGGCCGGGGAGATGGCTCAGTAGAATAGGTGTTTCCCTGGCAAGCATAAGGGTCTGAGTTCAATCCCTGGTTCTGCCAAAATAAATACATAAAAAATAAAGAAATGCTTGGTTAAGTGTGTCCATTGCAAATGTGAGGAAGTGATGCAAAGAGGTAGCTAGGGGCACAGTGTAAGCATCTGGTACCAATAACAGCCTGACATTCCCAGGTCTGTGAACATCCTTAACTATTCCTTACATCCATCTTTCTTATCCCAAAATTATTTTGAAAAAAAAAAGCTAGTTCCTGAAAACTGTAACTCACACATTAAAGTTTGGGATTTTCTGTAATTAGGGATTGTCAAAATGCTTACACAGATTCTCATGGATGGCCCTCAGAAGGATGGTGGGGGTGTGCTGCTGTGCTCTCCACACCTAAATTCCCAGTCCTCAGCTTGCACCTCCAGAGGATGACCACACCCCTGTGTTTGGGCTTCGGGGACTGCTGCTCACCAGGAAATTCACAAAACACTTCATACCCACAATGTCAGATAACAGATTTCCTTGGGACATAGATCAAGTAGGCTGAATATGTGTATCCCCTCGATACATACAGCTAGGAGGATGGATTCCAGAGTCAGGGAATTCTTCTTGTGGACTTCATGGTATGGATGAGCTCAGCCTGGTCATCGCATCCACCCCTTCTGTAGAGCTCTTTCTTGGCTATGAGATGGAGGATGGGAAGGAGTGTCAGTCAGCTTCCAAACCCTGAGACAAAACCTCAGGAACAAATAACTCAGCAACAGGAAAGGCTGCAGAGATTTTGGTTCACAGCTGTCCTGCTATTGTTGGTCAGGCAGCCCCTTATGGTGGGAACATACAATGGAGAGATGCTGCTCCCCTCATGGCAAGTGGGAGGCAAGAGAGTAGGAGGCAGGGGCCAGGCCCCAGGGTCCCTTTTGGGACTCTTCCCCTGTGATCTACTTCATTCCATTGGCGTAGGGGACATGTGAGATCCAGACACTAACAGGAGACCCCAGCTAGGAAAGTAGCCTTGTGCTTGGTAAAAGCCACATTAGAAGTTCCTGCCGAGCAGCTTCTTGCGCTAACACTGTTCAGCAGAGGGACTGTGGCAGCATTTGCACTCTCTGCCTGTGGTCCAGAGGCCCCACTAGGTCTTCTCACCCCTCCTGCAGTGTTAGGTACTCATGTTGGCTGTCACATGATCAGTGTGCATGGTCTAAGGTCCTAGAAGAGCAACTGGGACTTTAATCCTCCAATTTTAACCACACATCATACTGAGAGAAGCTCTACCTTCTGCTCTGAGACACCACTGAAGAACCCAGCTTTCAGGTTTATGCAAAGTCAGGTAGAATTACAGCTGCCAACCAAATCATTGCCTTCCTCAGCTCCCACGCTACCACAGTCATGTCAGCTGGGCCTTCAAACAAACTCAGTCAACGGCCTTTGGCACTAGGTATCGAAGAAGAAAATAAAGAGCCCACAATCTGTGTGACTTGCACAGACAATACGGGAAAGAGACACAGCGTACATTAAAGAAGCCTGCAGAGCCAAGAATGCCGGCACAGGCCCCCGGTGTGATCCTGGCTGCCTCGGGGTCCTGCGTCCACTCAAAGTGCTTACCTTTCACAGTCATTTTGATTTTGAGGAAGAGCAGAGGTCACGTGGGGCAAGGCCCAGTGAGTGAGGGGATGAGGGCCTAGCAAAGGCTTTTATTTTACCAAAACTGCCAGAAACATTCGATCAGTGAAGGATGATATAACATGTAGTGTTTAAGCTTTAAGAATGTATTCCAAAGAAAGACACATTGCTATGAATGCCCCTTAAAATACTCCCTCTTGCTTCAAATACGCATGTCATTCTTGACAATATATCTTTTATTGTAATGACTAAAAACATTTAAAAAATCTAAACATTCACTGCAGTTTCAGTCACCCCTGTGTAAGTCACCACATTTGAGGAGGAATCCCAGGGAAGTGCTTATTCTACTGAGCCATCTCCCCAGGCCCATTGAGGAGGAATTCCTAGCCTACCGTTCACCCAGTGGAAAGGCTCCTTCTCAAGATGGGGTTGCTCCTGTTAGGGTGTAGACCTTACATGTGCCCTAAGGGCCTAAGGCCAGCGCATGGGATGTGGTACTGGTGAGACACAGAAGAGGAGGTGGCGGGAAGGCAGAGGACACCAGGGTGTGGAGAAGCTGTGAGAGGACAACCTAGGCAGTGCTGCTGTGGGAACAGCCCTGTAGCTTAGTGAGCACTAAGGAAAATAGAAATCCTGTGGCAAAATTAATTTTGGTAGACATGACTTCCTTTTTTTTCTTCTCTAGGAAAATATAGTACTATACCAAAAGGGCCAAGTCTCTGTTAAAGTTATTGACTTTGGATCAAGCTGTTATGAACACCAGAAAGGTAGGCCCTATGCCAACCCCTTCATGCGCGTTCTACTGTGGTTCTTCTTCCTGTACACACAAGGCTCCTTGGGTTCTAGCCTGGGCTCTGCCATCACCATTGCTATCATGATTTTTAACAACATGCTTTACTCCTTTGGGCTGTATGCTTAGATGTTTAAAAAGTCATTACAGTAAAAGATACATTGCTAAGAATGACAAATGTGTTTGAAGCAAGGGAGGAGCACAGTGATACCTCCACTATTGAACAACTCTGAGCTCAAACTTTCGACCACTCACAGAAAAGTTTTTTTTTTTTTAAAAGTCTGTTCTGTTTCCTAACTTTGCTCAATAACTAAATTGCAAATCCAGCTTGAGAAAGCCTGTCTGGGCTGAGACTGAGGCGCATCTGTTACATCTCACCGCATACACATGGGGAGATGCCTCAGTCTAAGCACCACTCTTGCCCAGAAAATGCACAGTGTTTCTACTGGTTAAAACAGTCGTCACTGTGCTTTTTTATTTGCATAAAATATTGTAACCATGGCTCCAAAGATTATGATACCAGCAGTCAAGCTAAGAGAACACTATGAGAACCATGAGAGAAAATGAATTTGTATGTGTAATTTTGGGGCATCAGAACCAATTATTTGATTTTCTATTATTAAGGGAAAAATATGTTCATTTCTCAAGCTTTGTATTGTTCACACACAAATTTGGAACAAGTTGACATTGGTCTACAATCAAGGTGTCATTGTACTTTAAGGGGATTAAAGGCAATGTGTCCTTTCCTGTAGTACATTTTAAAAATGTAAAGATCATTTTTGATCGTTCCTCATTGATCATTGTTCATGGTGCTTTCTGTGACATAAAAACCTTGTGCTGTGTCCTCATCCCCTTGATCTGCTCCATGTGACTCTGCTCTTCCTCAAAATCAAAATGACCTCAAAAGGTCAGTGTTCTGAGTGGGTCAGGACACCGCAGGCAAAGACACAGAAGATGACCCCCAAAACTGCTTTGGAAAGTGACAAGGACAGTGGGATGAGTTGTTTGAAGCAGGGGGGAGGATTTTGAAGGTGATCAACGGCACTGTGTCTTTTACGATAATGAATTTATAAAACTTTAAATATTAATTGATTTCTTCTAGGTCTTTCTGTGCCACCTTTACAGTGGAGACAATGACAGTAACTTTTCTGTAGGACTATTGTAAGGATTGAAAGCAATCCTTGGAATAAATAACACCTGTCATGTGTTTGGTGCCTGTAAATTGCTATTTTACGATACTCTGTGCACTTTGCAAAGTAGTCTTTTGTATGTTTCGAACAAGAGGAATGTATATGTCTTCATAGAAAATCTTTATTTTCTTTTGAGTTATTAAATAGTTATATCCTTAATGCAACCTATTAAAACAACAGAGAAATGATTACAGGACCTCTTCTCCAGGTAAGCACAAATCAGAGTTATGCGGAAATAAACAAGTGTCTTATTTCTCAGGCTTCAGGCTCCATCTCCATAAAGCCTAGGCTTTCTATGATACTGTCTGCTGAGATTTTATAGAGGGTTTGTTTCCATACTTTTTGCTATCCAGTAAATGTGCATAATGTATTGAATACACAGTAAATTTAAATTACACACTTTGCATCTCCTTCTGAATCTGCCATGCCTCCTCCCTTGCTGACTTGCGGTGCTTTCAGAAGCTGTCTGCCCCAGGGCAATCTAATGGTTTTGAAAACCAAGTTTATACTAGCTGTGTGTTGGCTGCTTTAAACTTATCTTCTACCTTGACGCTCTTGCTGAGTGTCACAGGATAGTAACATCCCCACTGTGTCAGGTTGCGAGAGGATTTGATGAGATTGTGGGGTGACATGGCTTACTACTGGCAGGCTCTCAGCCCTTGGCTCTCTGCAAAGCTGTGCACTAAGAATGGAGGGTGGAGAGGTAGACTGTGAGCCCCCTTAGCCTTCTGTCGTCTCCAGAGCCACCTGGGGGAAGGAGGGCTTTCCCACGCCAGGCCTTGCGCTTTGCCCCGCAGTGTACACCTACATCCAGAGCCGCTTCTACCGATCCCCAGAAGTGATCCTGGGCCACCCCTACAACATGGCCATTGACATGTGGAGCCTGGGCTGCATCATGGCAGAGCTGTACACAGGCTGTCCTCTCTTCCCTGGGGAGAATGAGGTGGAGCAGCTGGCATGCATCATGGAGGTAAGCGGGCCGCTGCCGCTGGCTCAGGGAGCTGTCCACCCATGGCTTTGCCCTTGGTCACTGGCTGTGTTGGTCCCAGCAAGGGAGGAGTCTGCGTGCTGTTGTTTTCTCTTTTGGATGTACGTTCCCTAAAAGTATTTCTGAGATTATATACCATTTATACATTGTTGAGTTGAAAACCAACATTTTATCATAAATTTAAATAGTGGGGCCGGGAAGGTGACTCACTGGATAAGTGCTTCCCTGGCAAGCACAAGGGTCTGAGTTCAATCCCCAGTTTTGCCAAAATAAAAATAAATAAATAAATTTAAATAGTTCCAAAGGATGGGATTTCTCTTACAATTAATAGTAATATTTTAAAACAGAATTGTTATTTGAGCCCTATATGTCTCAAAAATTAAAAAAAGAGTGACCTGATGCCTACCAAAATTTACATCCAAAAACTAGGAGTAAATTCTTTAACCGCTGTACTTTTACTTTGCTCTCTCTTCTCCTTGCATTAATTTTTTCTATTATTCTTCCTTCATAGAATTAATCCTAACGTAGTATAGTTTTATTTTTATTTATTTATTTTTGTATCTTAGGGAAGGGTTTACAGGATGTTCAGGGCCTCACTACTAGTCTCACTTGTAGTGATCCACCTGTTTATAGCCTCCCAAGAGCTGGGATTGCAGGTGTGTGCCACCATGTCCAGTCTTAATTGCCAGTTCAGTGTGCCCCAGGAGGCCTGGGGATTGAACCCCTGCCCCTGCACTTGCTTGCAGGCACTTTAACTCATGGAGGTATTTGGCCAGCCCTTTTAATATAGTTTAATTTTGAAATCTTTTGTCAATTGCTGTAACTTTAATTTTTTCTTATTACCATAAGCTCCATAGATATCAGTTTTTTTCCTGATGAGACCATTAAAGGAGAGGTAGCAGCACCCAAATACAGATCATTATTAAAAAAACTGAAGAGTGCCACTTTCTCTTTTCCCAGCTGACTTCTGTACCTGTCAGCAAATGTCTGTTGGATGCATGAGCTCAGCCTCCACACCACCCTCAACGCTGGTTTATACACAGAGGCAAGTCCAGCAGAGGCAGGAGACCTACCCTGCTCTGTGGCCTCATCCACCGACTCCCTTAGAGCTCCAAGCAATAACCTTTTTTTTTTTTTTTTTTTGCAGAACCAGGGATTGAATTCAGGCCCTTGTGCTTGCTAGGCAAGCACTTATTCTACTGAGCCATCTCCCCAGCCCTTAAAATTTATTTTTATTTTTTACTTTTATTTTTCAGAACTGGGGACTGAACTCAGGTCCTTGCACTTGCCAGGGAAGCACTTATTCCACTGAACCATCTCCCCAGCCCTACAAGCAGTAACCAAATGGTGATTTGTCACAGAGATTATTTTTATCAGCCTATCTTCTGACAATTTGATCACAATGTTGTTGAAAACAAACAATTGGAAATTATCTGACATAAAAAAATCTATGCTGTTAAATCTCTCACTTTTCACTGTTTTGAGCTTCTGGGCAGAGTCTCACGACTGAAGGTATTTCCAAAACTCAGCACATGATTATTCACATTATATATCACCCATTTAACTAACTGTCTTGTTATGGAGCTAAATTAAACAAAAAGTGTAATAATCTCTTTTAAAAATTGGAAATTACATATTTTAGGATTTTCTAAATAAAACAAAGTTATCTTAGTAAAACAAAGATATTTTGATTATGAATAAAGATCTCTATTATGTGTATATGTTAAATATTTTCTAGATTGTCTTTAAGATAGAATAAGACATCCCTTTGACAACTATTAAATGTATATAGGCAATTCTTCCGTGGAATCTGAGATAGCATTAAAATCATATAGCTAACAATGGCTGGAAATGGTAGCTGTGGTGCAGTGAGAACTGGCCTAGAGGGGGTGAGCCTGGGCTGCAGCTTCAGTTCTGTCTCTCTGCAAATCACTTTCCTACTCTGGACTGGAAAGTAGGTGAGTCAGACAGATGGCTTCTAAGCTTGACAGTGGGTAACTTTGTGAAGAATCTGAACCACTCCCGCTTCTGATACCAAGGAAAACAGGGCATGTACTGAGCTTTCCGCAGTCCTGAGACCACCTTGGCTTCCTCTTGACTCCAGTGGAGCTGTGGAGCAGGAGCAGGCTCATGTATGGACTATCACTGGGGTCAAGGGCTGCAGGTGACACCAGTAGTTTCTCTGTCTCTGTGAGCCCCTTCAAAATGCAGCACAGATAAGTGATCAATGAAGTCTATGCTTTTCTTTCCAAGAACAAATTTGTCTTGTGAGGGTCTGATGCCATTGGTGACTTTTGTCTTCTTACCCTCCCCTCTGTGTGCTGCATTGTGATGTCATTCTTAATTCAATAGAATCAGCCTGTTCTGACAGATCTGGCTGCTGTGGAGAGTGTGTGCCTGTTTAGAATAACATGGCCATCGTGCATGGTGGCACACGCCTGTAGTCCCAGCACTCAGGAGGCTGAGGCAGGAGGATTGCCAAGAGTTCAAGGCCACCTGGGCTCCATAGTTGGTTCAAGGCCAGACTGAACTGCATAGCAAGACCCTGTCTCAAAATAAATAAAATAGAACAATATGCCCACCATGCTTGGAATCAATCTTTTTGTTCAGTTTTTTAAGATTTTATTTTAAAGAATGAAATCAAATAGCAGAAACAAAAACAAAAACAGAATAACAATGGACAGTACAGATGGTACAGAGTTTCAAAATAAGAATAAAAATTTAATAATAGTTGTTGTATTACATATTTTGATTGTCAAATCTCTTGTTCAGATTCATAGATATAGCTGTGCAAAATTTGTCAAATAATCAAACATTAATGGTTAGTTTCAATACACTTTAATTTGTTTTGAAAACTATATATATATATATATATATATATATATATATATATATATCACTACCATGCAATCTTAGGGTGCAGAAATATCCTAGACTGGAGTTGAAAGACAGGTTTTGAGTCTGCTGTCCACTGACATGGGTTCCTGGGTCCTTCACTAGAAAGGCAGATTTTGGCCAAAATCCTACCTAGCTCTTAACAACCTTTGACTTTATGACTTCAGAAAGAGTGAACCAAACTCACTGTACTTGTTGAAGGTGCTGGGCCTGCCACCAGCCCACTTTATCCAGACGGCGTCCAGGAGACAGACATTCTTTGGTAAGTCCCTGGGTCTCTTACTTCTAGTGAGATGTCTCAGGCCTTGAAGATGCCTCCTGCACCATGAACTCTGTGATTTTTCTTTTTCCCAGCTTCATGCCAAAAAGAAAGCTATGTAGAGAGAAGCTTAAACTGTAATGAGTAATACCAAATAGTGTGATGAAGATGAGGTGGGGGAAGTCATGGGGTCGGGCAGTACGGGCTCACAGCAGCAAGAGACAGACAGGTTCCCCCTCAGAAAGGCTATTATCAAATATTGGAACCGCAAATGACTGTAACTGTATCCTCTCACTGAAATTTTTGTCACCTCCCTAAACAGCTTGCCTTTTTGTGCCATGCATTATAGTTGTATTTTGTCACTAAAGAAACATTATTCTGTATTGCTAATAACTTTCTCTTAATCCCCAGACTCTTAATGTTTCTGGCTTATTGCAGCTCTGGTATAAAATGGGTAGGCTTTCCAAATAGCTTTGTTGTAAATATGTTGCTGCTGGTCAATTATGAATGGGTCATCTAGTTTCTGGTGTTCAGCACCATCCACAGATGCATGGTACCTGTCTCATCACAATTCCCAATCTCTCGATTCTGTGGTCCTCTGTCTTTTGGTATGAGTTGTCTATACAAGGTAGACAGATGGAACAAGGCAGGACTTCTAAGTACCTTCTGCACCATGTTAAGTAAGGTTCTGACCTAAGCTCTTTTAGAAGGACGGCAAGAAGCTAAGGGATTCCCAAGTATAAAAATCCATAATGGCCTAAAGGTTTTGTCCAAGTGGAAGCAGAGCCAGGTACAGAGAGATGGAATCCATAGATAGGGACTCTCTGCCACCTGAAATGGCATTTCTGATCATGATTGAGACTATACTTCCTGTCTTCCTAGTCCTCTTATTTTCCACAGAGAATGGCCTTAGAATGGGCAGGTCAATTGCACAACTTCCCACAACTGGCCCCGGCCATAAATGGTTAAAACATTTGTATGAGGGAGCCTATAGGACAAAAGGGTTTTGGTAATGCTGCCCACTGGTTCAACCATACCAGGCTATGCCATCATCTTCTCTATCTTTGGGTAAAATGTCATAACTTCGAGCCCTACTGGAGCTGTAGGCCTTTGGCACTGACCAGGGAAATGTCTTGGCACACTTGCCTTTCTTCAGAGCAGTCAGTGGCTATGCAGAGCCTCTGGCTGACTCCCTGGTTTAATGCATAATGTATACACGGATTAATAGAATTAGTCTTTGGATTTCAAAGGCTTTCCCACACAAATTTTTACAATATTAAGCATTTTGGGCTTTGAAAGAGTGGAAGTGAAATGTGGATATTGCTGCTACCTCCTGGTAAGCAAAGACTTTGGAGGAAAAGCCACATTCTAACCCTTCAACATTGATCTCATGAGGTAGCATTGAAGTTGCCACTGTGGGAAGGGAATATAGTTCATTTGTTGGGAAGATACAAACAACACACACATGCCCACTTCACAGAGTGCTTGATTTCTAACATCAGCACTAAATTTTAGGATGGTAATGTGATTTTAGAATCATATCCAATATTTCCTGATTAAGAAAGGATTTTGCTGAGAGCTGCATTGCTTTCATTGTTTCTCAAACTATCTGATTATACTAATCATTGAACACTCAGGAAACACCAGTTTCCATGATACTCCTCTATAACCTATGATATTTTTGTTTAGAAGTGAGACCCAGGATTATATGTTATTACTAACAGTTCCTTGTAATTCTCATGACAAGTTGAGTTTGGGAAATTTTGCAGCACTTCCATTCTGGACTTGGGGAGCTTGTGGCCAACAGCTCTTCAACCCTCAGCCCTGCTTGTTAATATTCCTAACTAGCAGCATACATTTAAGACTGCCTCAAA